>CP139508.1:6746947-6876601 GCA_021014915.2 Artemisia tridentata subsp. tridentata
GTGAGGGGAAGCATGTATATTGATTTGGAACAGGTGGTTCCAACACACACACACGAAGGATTTGATTTTTTCTAGTTTAAGAGCTATTCCTTATTGATTACTACTGCTTGGTTTTGAGTTCTATTGTAGTCATTTTTTATTAGTATTCCTGCTACTATGATCATTCATGGATGGTACTATATGGTGTTCATTGCTGTGGTGGTTAGTTATTCGACAAGTTCTTTCAAATGGTTAATATAAGGGTTTCAGGGGAAGCTTATTGTTCAAATGTGTAACCATTTATGTGCTACATCGAGGTGAAGGACTAATTATGCATTATTTAGAGTCTTTGTAACCCTAATCCTCTATTATATAAAGAGGATAGGGCGTGAGTTTTATGTACAGGAGTCAAGATGTAACTCCAGGAAAAGGGGTGTATGTGTCTAGGCGTTAAGTCTTAGTGTAGACGCCTAGGTTTGTATTGTTAGTAGTTGTTAGAGATGATGACGAAGAAACCTTGTAGCAATAACATTTGATTCTTTAATTGGATATTCCGCCTTTTGTTATTGTTATCCCTAGATGAGATCTAACCAACCTCGAGCTATAAACGATCTTAACACTTTTTCTCTCTAAAGTAGTGTCATGCTTTATATAGAAAGATTCGGAGGTGCCACGTCCTAAACTA
Organism: Artemisia tridentata subsp. tridentata; assembly: GCA_021014915.2. NCBI lineage: Eukaryota > Viridiplantae > Streptophyta > Magnoliopsida > Asterales > Asteraceae > Artemisia > Artemisia tridentata. The sequence continues at coordinate 6,747,612 of CP139508.1, forward strand.
GTAATCCTTGGAGGAAACCGTTTTTAACAAAAATAGGATGAGTGTGAGTTTCAAGAAGCAAGTTCATGTGACTATATTTTAGTTATCCGTAAAAGTTCTCTTGGTAATCATCAAGCATTGCATGAAATCCAATCCTAAGGTATACCACATTCCTCACCAGGTATATTATAATAAGTGGTCTTAGGAGGATTGCAATGTTTGATTATCTTACCAAGAGGGTAATTTGAACCTAAGGAAAATCAAATGATCAAAAAATTTATATGATGGTCCAAATTGCCAATTGCTATTAACTCAAAAATTAAGCTTATAGTTTATGGAACTTTGGGGCTAAAATCTATAATTATCATCTATATATGCCCCAAATGACTTTTGAGTTAAAGCGATTTACTTTTACGTGTAATGTAAATACCCACATGATCGTGAGCTTGGAAATCCGCGAGACTCCTTGAGTTAAAAATGGTTTGTTTCGAGTATTACTAGGATAGGGCTTGGCATTACATGACAATGATCATTGAAAACTCCTAATTAAGTAGATATAAGGCATGGACATTTTTATAGTAATAATTTTATAAGATGAGAAAAAAGAATTTTCTAAATTTTTTTGCATTTCATAGATAAGGATACAGATGGTCTAATATTTGTTTATAGTTTAGTCACCTAAGTGAAGTTAGTATTAATAATAAGATTTAGCTTTATATGTTAAGAATAAGATGGGAGCGAAAAGTTAAACAATGCATAGTATTAGTGTTACACAAATTGCACATATGAGTAGTGTTAACATTCATTCCTTACATGATTGTGATTTTGTTTTAAGCTTAGTTTGGGGTTAGTGAAAGTCAAGGATGATGATTTTCGTCTCCTTGAAGCACCCATATTGTGTGTTTCTCGTTCTTAAGCTTTCGGTTTTTAATTAATTTTCATGTATAAACATGTTGATTGGGTCACTTTCAATTTTATGTAGTCGTTATTTGAATAAAGGTCAATTGGGTGGTTTAGGAGTTAAATAAAAGTATTTGCTTGAGGACAAGCAAAGATTAAGTGTGGGATATTTTGATATTGCACAAATCATCCTTATTTTACGAGTCGATAACTCATAATTTGGGTTCATATTAGTTCTTGTTTGATGAAATATGTGCTTAATTATGCTTAAAAGTTGTTTTGTAATGTTAGCTTTAAAGTTTTGTTATAGTCGGGAATTGCAATAGCATTTAAATACAAGGACTAGTTTAGGCATTAGTACTAAGTTAGGATTGTATTCTTGTAATAAATACCCTCCTAGTCACAACTAGGAGAGTTGGGATTCTCATTGTAACACTTGAGGTGTGTGTGTTTTCTTTACTTCTCTCTCTAGAAAACATACACACCTCGACATCCAATAAACCGATTATACCATGTTTAATCTTTATCACGAGTTTCCCCGACCTCTTGAACGTGATCTTGGTCTCTACAATTGGTATCAGAGCTAACCAGGTGGCTAACATGGTGTATTTGAGGTAAGAAATGTGATTTATGGTGTGTTTTATCTCGTTACTGTTCATCAGTCGAGTTTTTGAAGTTTTTGTGTTCGATTTGTGTTTTAAGTTCTCCACTGTTGCCTTTTTTTATCTCTAAAAATGTGACATTTTGTGGTTATCTTGGAATCGTACACAAAGATTAAGGTTCAAGGTTGTGTTTGTTTGTTATTTAACGAGTTGGGTTGTGAAGATTTGCTAGTTTATCACTCGAATCTTGAGTGTTTATAAGTTGGATTTTTGTTGTTCTATGTATTTAGATCGACAATAATTCCAAAGGATTGTTCAAGATTTGTTTTTGGATAATCATTGTACTTTATTGTTGGCGTATAATTCTTACCAAAGAATTATTGATTTGAGTTGGTAAAAGTTGTTGAAAGTTAGTAGCAGTGGGCAAGTGACAAAAGGACAAGAGTGGTTGAGCTGCCATTTATCGCAAATCAGGGGGCAACAGTCACTTATCGCAATTCAGAAATATCGCAATCTTGTATAAGATTGCGATAGGAGCTTTTATCGAAATTGCAATTTCGACAATTCTATCGAAATTGCAAAATCTGTCTTTTATCGCAATTGGCCTAACTCTATCGCAAATCAATTTCGATAAAATTATCGCAATTGGCCTTGTTAGTTTATCGAAATTGAAAGTGACCTTATTGCAAATGGTGTCCGACAACTCTATCGCAAATGCTGGCAGACAACCTTATCGCAATTGTGTCTGAGAACTTTATCGCAATTATATATCGGACATCTTATCGCAATTGCAAAAAAAAAAAAAAATGGCGGGAAAAGTTTAGTAAAATTTAAATTTGAGGAATGACTTAATGGTCAATTTTTACGCGAGATTCAAATTCTGGTACAAGAGATAAAATTTTGGCCCAAAATTTGAATTTTTCGGGAATTTTTGGCGTAAAATTTTCTTAAACTCAAAATTTTCCAGCATCATTAGAATGTCATTTTATGGCATATTTCACACCAAAATCACAAATGAAATTATCAGACTACATCCTCAAATCCTACCACGTATAGCCAAAAAGATCCTGATCAAGATTCACAATTAAATGACAATGGCTACAAAATTGATTGTTATCAACTGTGACTACTAGGATGATGATTCGTTGTTACTTATTTGAAGATGAAGTGGAATTTCACGGGTGCGTGTACTTAGTATCTTGAAGATATCGAGGTTGGTTGGATGCATGATTCTTTGAGATCCTTGCTCGATCTTAAACGGCTCACAGAGCATTCAATGATTAAGTCTTGATTTATCTAGTTTTCATAGGTCAAGGGGTGGATGGACGAAGACCTAGTTAATTATCACTTAAAGATGTGGATAATTCAAGATGAGTTCATATACAGTTAAGGAAGGTTGGATGGGTATATGAAACGACCTATGCTTTAAGGAGTTACGTTGTAGTGCTCAGTATAGGTACTTAGTCATACAACAGTGCAAGTTTAAGTCACAAGTTTGGGTTATTTTACTTCAGTCTCAAATTCGTCATAGTGGGTTTTCTCCATCAGTAGTCACTACATGAAGCCGTTGTTTTTGATAAAGGAGGTTGATAAAGAGTTAGACATTTCAAATGGTATTATTGGTAGATTGGGTATATCGACATCTTCTCACGGGCTGATATGATTCCTGATAAAGGGCTTCCAGTTTGTATTTCACGTACACATCAGTATGCTGATTCCGATTAATCGTAACCAGCAGGGGAGAGAAATGTACGGGCTGATCTCTCATGGGAAAAATAACTGGGATGCATTTGGTGAGATAAAGATGTTGATACTCTATTCCCCCGAACTGCAGGGCACTCAGGGCATTCAAAATATGAGGTTGTCAGTTTGGGGGAGAGCACTAATTAGGGGAGAGCACTCAGGGCAATCTGAATTGATCCCTAATTAGATTTGCTCACATGGTTCGTCTGCAAGTAAAGAAATGATAGCTGAGAAGATTCTGCAAGCTGAACGAAGTAATGAAGTTTGAAGATCATTCTCTGTGCTTATGGTTTATATTTTACTTGTAGGGAACATTGTAAGCAATTCCCGTATAACATCACTTTGGGGAGAGATTGTTAGCTTTAAAGTTTTGTTATAGTCGGGAATTGCAATAGCATTTAAATACAAGGACTAGTTTAGGCATTAGTACTAAGTTAGGATTGTATTCTTGTAATAAATACCCTCCTAGTTGGGATTCTCATTGTAACACTTGAGGTGTGTGTGTTTTCTTTACATCTCTCTCTAGAAAACATACACACCTCGACATCCAATAAACCGATTATACCATGTTTAATCTTTATCACGAGTTTCTCCGACCTCCTGAACGTGATCTTGGTCTCTACATGTAAGGTTAGCATGATGATTTGATGCGGATGGAGCGGATTGGAGATGGATGGTATCATGGATCAAAGACGGATGGCATTGAAGATTTTCAAGAAATTTTATGCCCAAAAGACCATACGGGCATATACTCTTTTACCATACGGCCGTATGAAACCTGAAGAGATTCTGAAGTTTAGACCATACGGTCGTATACCCTTTTACCATACGGCCGTATCACTTACCTGATGGAGCTATGAAGATTAGACCATACGGCCGTATGGTACCTGCATCAGAAATATATATGCTCGAATTTTAGGGTTTTTGGACATTCTCTTCCACACAAAAACAAGTGACGGCTCACATCACTTCTTTGGAGATTTTTGGGGCTTTTTGGAGCATTTGGAGAGGAGAATAACACCAATTGATTCCCACAACATGATTGTAAACTAATGGTTATTCTTAACTTTTGATTTATGATTATGTCTTGTTTCATTTCTTTTACTTGTTTATTTGAATCACTCATTATGAGTGAGTAGTTTACTAGTGTTTGCTTGGATTAGATGTAGCTTGTGGTTGGATAATACAAGCTCGGTGAGATTGTGCAAAACCCATTTGGTAGTTTTTGATGAAATGAATAATTTGATGTTTTCTTTATTCAAAGCTTATGTTTATCAAGTAATGAGTTCATGAATGATTGGATTAAGCTTGTAGACCAACTTCTTTGAAAAATCATTTGTGTTTCACTAATTGTCTATACTTAGTTGAGACTTTAATCTAGACCAAGGATTATCGGAATTCGTTAAGTGGGTAACTTATAGTTTTGAACATTGTTTAGTCACTTATATGACCCTTTGCGTGATTGGAACCTAAATATCAAACATTTTGTGGAATCAAAGATTGGTTTTAAAAGCATAATTTGAGGTGGTATTTACAAAGACCCTTGTAGCACTTTCCAATAATTGTTAGGGATAGACGATGAAGACCCTCAAAATCTAACCACATTTGTAATCCAAATCGCACAATTGCACTTTGTTGAGTATTATCCAACCCAAGTGAAGTTTATCTAAGCAAACATTCTTTTTAGCATATTGTTTCTCAATTTTACTTAGTTAAGTGTATTTAAAGTCTTTTATTAGTTTAAATTAATTTTGTTTAGTTCCAATAGTTTTATAAAAACAAAACAAACCCCCATTTCATAACTAAATATAAAACAAACATTGATTATCTTGATTTGATTTTGGCGAACTTGGGACGATAAAACCGGTTCTTACCTTACTATATTATATACGATTGGTGCACTTGCCATTTGTGTGTAGTCTCAAGTTTGATAATTTCCAAATTTTATTTTACAAGTATCACACACATCAGCGTAATAAAATTTTATTTTGTTCACTTGAGTTACTAAAGTTATAAAAAATGACATTTGAGTCATTAAATTTACAAAAATATACATACACATCATCGAACTTGAAAAACGCAACATTTATGTTACATAACATATTAAAAAAATATGCGTTCAAGTCACTCCGATTAACATTCATATTTTAGAACAATATTCTTTCTTAATAGCTCAGTAAACAAGTGAACAAAATTAAAGTTCATTACCTTAAGCGCATTTTTTTTTTAAAGTTTAGTTCAGATATAGCGGCACATAATCTCAAACGTTATAGTCTCCCACTCTAATCTAGCCAGGCTAATTGTAATAACACCTAGCTACAAATGGATGTTATCACTTATCACTTCCTAGATGTCCTCAATTACAAAACACAATTCACTCACCTATAGATTACGTTAGTGTAATATACAAAGTTGGTTAGAAACTTTGTACAAAAACTTGTGATTTTGTTTAAACATACTATATTCTTTTATTAAAAACTAGTTTGAGAAGTACCTACTATATTCTTGAATCCTTTCATTTCAGATGCACTTATCTAGTTAGCAATAAAATACAGCTCGAATCAAACATACTCACACATAAAGTCAATAAATATAAAAAATAAGTTGAAACTTGCTCCTGGAAAGAACAGCATTACATGTAAATCTTATATACCATGAACCAGGCCAAATGGTGTTTCTATTACCAGTATATGCTAAAGCTTTCACAAATAACACTAACAAAACTTTACTCGAGTTTTCACCACGAATAGGCGAAACCAATGATGACTATCCCCAATTTTTTATGTTAAGATTCAAGCTTCGCTTCTTTAGGTTCAAACCCAACTGTCTCTCCATGTAAATTCTAACCACAAACCCATAAACATAACTGAAGTAGTGTTGTTAAACAACATCAACCCATTTTGTTTTGAATTTGTCAATGGACATGTACTAAAAACTCAACATATGATGGACTATTTGGAGACTTGTCTTCCACCATATACTAGAAGAATGTCATTTCTGGAATTGAAACTAATATCAGAAACTATTAAAAAAAAAATAATAAAAAAATAATAATAATAATAATAAAAATAAATAAAAATAAAAAAAACTGTAAGTTAGATTGACAAATGTGTCCGCAATGTACTATATTTTCTTTATCTTGTCTTTATAATGCTACTTTTAGATACTTTGCAAATACTCAGAAAAGACTCAATTTTCATACAAATACAGAACTACGAGATATATATTATAAAACTCACCTGATGGTTCTCCTTACTTGCATAATTTTAGCCTGCCGTAAGTACAATGAGATTAAACAAGGGATTACTTGTCAACACAAACATTCTCATATGCAGATAATCTAATCCGACTGATAAGATTATATACCACATACATTACATACCTTAGGTAGTTACATCTTTGGCTTCGTATCTCATTTACAACCTCATTTAGCTATTGTCCCAGTAAATCATTGATGCCAAACCATAATCAAGAATCACAACATAACTATAAGAACAAGAAACAATGAATGAACCCAAACGAAATATGTTTATTTACTGAACGAGGGTTGGTTTTTACAGACTCTTGACACACATATATATAGACAATGAATTGGTGCCATGGAGAAGAGGCATACCGATTCACAATAAACTAATCGACACAAGTATTCTAACCGTTATGACCTAACTAACGGTTTATACTAATAACCTATGACCCAGCCCAATACACTTTGGGTTTTACAGACTTTACAGCAATACATAATACATATATACTAAAGTGACTCATGACTTCATACTATTTACAATATAGACCCACTAACTTTGACCAACATGGCTTAAGGAATTATGTTCCAACATTAGCTTCTTTGATAAGGGGTTTTCATATTGATTCAGTACCAACTGTATCGAAAAGTTTGAGTTAAACAGATGATTGATGAATCAATAGACCTTCTGAAAGTGTTACTCTAGCAAACATCATACTTATAAGCCACAGAAAAGTTCTGAAATGAGCGAGCATATACAGATGCCAACTTCGACCCATTTTGTTAGACCTAAAGTTATGTCATAGTTGGGAATTGCATTTAGTTACATGTAAAAGGGCTAGTTTAGTTAACGAGTTGGGCTTGTGGACTAGAATAGATAAGTAGCTTGTATAGTCTAAATGACTAATGTATAGCCCATGAGCCAAAGCCCAACCGAAAGCCCATAGAAAGCATTAGGGCGTCACCTAGTTGCTATAAATACCTTCCTTGTCTCAACAAGGAAGGGTGGATGTCTCTTTATAATAAGGAGGTGTGTGTGTTGTTCTTCTTTCTCTCTCTAGAATACACACACACCGCCCCCCATTCTTTAATCTAATATACCATGTTTAACCTTTATTTCGAGCATCCCCGACCTCCTGAATACTTGTTTTTGATCATTACACATTTGCATATATATATATATGGGTCAATTTAGGTAGTATTTTATCACAAATGACTCAGTTTTGCTAACTTTTAAAAGCAAGAAAAATTGAAAGGGTGAAATGGCTCAAACAGGTTGAAAGCTGCCAACAGTGTATTAAAAAATGTAAATGAAAAAAAAATGTATATATATATATATATATAAATAAAATATATATATATATATATATAGGGTCCCTTTCTTGCGAGAACCACCTTATCTGCATGAACTGCGAGAACCACTTATGTACTCCTAATAAAGGATAGTGTGCAACATATCAATGCACAATGGCATATTTTTAATTAAGGGAAGCTACATTTAATCCAAAAGGGTATAATTGTAAAAGCCATTTTTATATTATGTTGGATTTTTTTTAATAAATCCCGTTTTTTTAAAACCATTAATTTCCCTTTTTTTTTCCGGCATGCATGTTTTTAAAATGATTTAGTGCATGTGTGTTTTTTGGAATAATTTTTTCAACATGCATGTTTTTCAAATAGTAAGGTGCATATGTGTTTTTTTAGATAATGTAAATTTATAACAAACCAAAAACATAAATGTTATACACAAAATTCGATATTAATTTAAATACAATTCTAAAATGCAGAAAATACATGAATCTAATCGATTTATACACGTGTGCACTAATAATATTTAATGGAAACGGACATATGTGCACATAACATATACTCCATATTTAAGTTTCTTATCAGATATTTTCTAACATGTGTGCACGTCTTCCAAGAACATACATGCACGCCTTCAAAAAACATAGTTGTACTTCCATTTTCTGATCAAATTCTTTAGAACATACGCGCACGCCTTCAAAGAACATATGTGTACTTCGAGTTTCTCATCAACTTCGTTAGAACATATGTGCACGCCTTCAAACCTAATGAAAATCATAGTCAAGATTAAATACTAAACGTATAAGCTTTATACAAACAAAATAAGAAACGCTACAATAAACTCGACTAAAATTATCAAGGAATCTAGTAGATCCTATAAGCTATAACTGAAATTGAGAACGATTATACAATACTATTTCCAAAACATATATGTTTTATAATCCAAACAGGCAAAAACTCATCAAACAGAATATAAGCTGCATTATTGGGTTCAATAATATTTCCAAAACATATATGTTCAATGATAAACATGTAGGTTTTTCCTGAACTCATTACGCATTGAACCCAGTACGCATGTGTCCATTTAATGAAAAACATGTATGTTCGTACCTCCTGAAACATACATGTTTTTCCTAAACTCGATACGCATTAAACTTAATACGCATATGTCCATTTAATGGAAAACATGTATGTTCCTGAACTCAATACGCATTGAACATACATAGCAAAAATCAAAAATCAAGTTACTGTTCATATGATATATAGCATCAACTACCACTTAATAGATTCAATCCATAAGTCTATAACACATATGCAGTCCTAAATCAACTACATTACTGTTTTTTACTATTTATTTTACATTATCTTGGATTTACATTGTTCATAGTCTTTTAAAGATTTACGTATTCATTGCGTACTGAGTTCATGAAAAACATATACACTCACATATATTAATGCGTTCTGACTTCATGAAAAACGTGTATGTTTAATGGAAACCAAGAATATACAATGAAAAACAAGTTTGTTCAATGAATAACATGTATGTTCTATGAAAACCAAAATGTGTACTGAATAACATGTATGTTCTATGAAAACCAAAATGTGTACTGAATAACATGTATGTTAATAACATGAAAAACAGTCATGTTCAATGTAAAAACAAGTCTTTACCACAGATAAATCCATTACTCAGAACTACTACTGCAAATACATAAGTCTATACTACTTAATTATACAGGTTATACAGACCCTATTAAGTTAAATCAGGATCTTGACAACACATGAATCTCAGAGGCAAAAGTCTTAGGTTTCAGTTAAAGCTCGTTCACATGCAGATCTGGATTCAATTGCTGGATAGCTAGCAAGTATATCAAAGAACCTATGGAATTTCATTCATCGTATACAAGCAATTTAACGACACAACAACTGCTACAAGCCTACAACTAAAGTCTAGTCACTGAGGCCATATGGACTGAATGGGGCGAGCTAGGTCAACTCAGTTCTATTTCATGGGCATGTATGTAACCACTGTGAAAATCTCACTTTCTAATAAACTATCTTATAGAAAAACTTATCCTTTTCTACGGGTAAATTTTTTATTTTATTTAAACATGACTGTTATTTTAGGTAGATCACATCCCTGATAAACGTGCTCGCAACCCAACCTTAACTAATTTATTATTTAAACATACTTGACCTAAAACTTTATGAGATCCCATTTACCACTTTACGTTATTTCGTTAACGCACATTCAAAACTGAACGTTTCTTAAGTAATAAGAGTTTTATGAAACCATAAACTACCATAACAACATTTATAAATAACAAAACCCTAGAAATACTAAAGTACAATTTATCTAAGTAATGTACAAGTCACTAGAGCATAGAAACCCTAATTCCATAATAACTCCCGGTAAAACCCTAATTTCAGGTAATTATGATTTTATGTACAAAACTTACAAAACCTAATTTATTTATATAAGATTTTTAAAAAATATAAATGTACAAGTCATTTAAAGCCAATGTACAAGTCTTTTATGCATAAAAACTATATATTTATAAAAACCTTATTAAAACCTTAATTATATTTATTTAAAAGCAATATTTACAAGTTTTTCATACACGAACCTTAAAAATTAATTTTCCTAAACTCATTAAATATTTGTACAAGTCTTTAAACCTAGTGTACAAGTACCTAATGCACAAAATCTTAAAATCCCATTTATATACATTTTAAATATAATAAAAGTTACATAAAAATTATATGACTTAAAGAAATATTGAAACTATGATTTCTATATTTCTAAACCTTAAGTACAACTATATTAAGCTTATGGTACAACACTTTAAAACACAAGACCAATTTCTTTTCTTTAAAATACGAATTATATATATAATCACAAACCCTAAATATTTCTATAATTAAACTAAGCCTAAACCTTAAACTAATTTAGTCAATATCCTTAAACCTAATATACAACATCCTAAAGCCCTAAGTACCATATCCTAAAGCCTATTCGATCCATGTTTTCCCCCTCCTAGTTCAATTCTCACTAAAGCATAACCAAACTAGTTCTTCATGCAACCATCTCCAAATAACCCTTCCTTAGTTTCCCCCCTCCTCCATGTCATCATGATCTCACTAAGAAGGTGACTTGTATGGAGAAAGAAACTCCACATCACCACCCCAAACCCCCCCCTCCAACCATTTGGCAACCAACTAAATAAGCCACATCTCTCATCATCATAAAATAGATTGCAAACCCTAATCTTTCTTTCTATAAATATCAAACCATCTTTCTCCTTTTCCTTCATCCCTTAAATCGACACATATCAAAAACAGTTTCATTTCCACTCTTTCCTATATGTATATATTTAGATTATCTCTAAAAACATTAAAACATACTCACTAATAATAAACAAGATCAAAAACAATAAGTGTTCTTTCCTTTTTCTTTGGTCTGATCGAACAGTAAGCCAAAACACACCCAAAGTATTTAAATCTTTGTAACAACCAATCAAGAATTATTAAAATATGTTAAGAATAAATTAAATGAAGTTAAAATTGTTGATACATAATCTGGCGCGGGCTGGATTCGAGGACTCTTCCTGGGCCGTTCGTCGTCTTCTCGAGCCCTGAGTAGACCTATTCAACCAAGAGAACCCGTTAGGAGTGGACCCGAGGCCGTAGCCCCGGGATCCACCTCCGACGGTCAAGTTAGTATCGATGCGATATAGCCTACAAGAGTTAGGTTTAGAATAACCCGTTATGTTGTGTCGTGTTGTTCTCGTTTTTCTTCCGTTTCTCCCTCTCGTCCTCCCCTAAGAAGGGGATTCCAGCCCTATATTTATAGGGCATGGATTAAGGTTTAGGCATAGAGTGGGCCGCTGTCTGCCGGGCCTGGCCCATTCCTGGTCCAGTCTAGACTATACGTCCACAAAAATCATGATAGGATGTTTTAAAAATTTAATTAGAAACCATTAAAATCAAAAACCCAAAACCGGGTTGATGAAGCGAAAAGTGTACCGCTTTTAAGGGGTCATTTAAGCCCTAAATCGTATTTATTTGATCAAATATTGCCCTAAATCGTTCATTTTGTCATTTTAGGTACTTTGGAGAAGAAATCTGGAAAAGGAAGCATTTTGGACGTTTTTGGAGCATAAAAGTGAAGAAAACGACAAAGTCTCAAAATCGGTTAAAAAGTACCTTAGACGGCGTCAGATATTGGTCTAGACGGCGTCATGGCTTGGCAAGAAAAAGGTGGATATGAAAATTACTCATGATAAGCCAGAGAAATTTGCATGGGAATTCTGACGGCGTCACCCTTTGGAATGATCAAGGTCGTCACGGTATAAGTTAAAGTGGGACGGCGTCACGCCTAATTATGACGGCGTCAAGCCTTGATAAGCCAGAACGGATTTTGGAGAGCTAAAGAGGGACGGCGTCAAGAAGGCCATCCGGGAACCCTAAAAGCGGCGAGGTGACGGCGTCACACTCCATAACGTGACGCCGTCAGATCTGAAAGTCTATCTATAGTTTTGCAATTTTTTGTCATTAGTGTGGGACTTATTGTGGAACTTTGTTGGTGAAAACCCTAAGACGATTTTAGCAGCTTTTTCAAGGCTTTTTGCCTTGAGATCTTCCATGTTACATTGAAGATAAGTTATCAATTAATCATTCAATATGTCTATGTGTTGTTTGATTCTATCTTGTTCTTGTCTTTTGTTTAACATGCTAGGCTTGATTTATCTTGTGTTTGCTTAGATCTAATGAAACCTAGCTATTGATTATTGGTTATTAGTGTGTTATTAGTTGTATTGGATGATTGTTCATCTATGTTAGGCTTAAGAAAACTGGCTAACTTCCTATACGGTAACTTGCTTGAACGTCTTAAGAAACATGAACCAATGTGTACTAAAGGTTTTTATGGTTGTATTTAATGCACAAGCGAATTCTAGTGATCCCATGTTAGGAGCTTCCTAGCCGGCTCGACATAGGAGTGAAGTAGGAGCTTGTAGAGTTGGGGAAGTACGTACGCCACCCCACGATTGGTATTAAGGAATACACCCGTCATCCTCGCAACTAATACACACTAATCAACAGGTAAAAGATAGTTAGGGAGTAAGGAAATCTAAGTAAACACATTTCTCTCCATATAAGTTTTACCACCTTTTCATTTTCCGTTATTTTTTTTTATTTGCATTCGTAGTTATCTGGGTTAGTTGACTAGCAACTAATTCCGCCCACTCTTTCAAACCCGAGATTTTACTTGCTTTCATAAAAATTATAAAAATATAAAAAGAATCTTCTCTCACCCTTAGACCTATTAGAGTAGTTTTTCATACCTAACGAACACTATTCCCTGTGGAGAACGATCAATCCCCCGTACTTACCACTACACTATACTACATCGGTCAGGTACACTGCCTGGTGGGGTTGTAAGCCTCTTGAGATCCCTCGAGAGGTAAAACCTGTTGTAAGGTCGCAAAACCACGCATCAAGTTTTTGGCGCCGCTGCCGGGGAATAGTTATTGTTTAGGTTGAATTTTTATTTTATAGGTCTACTCACTAGATTCCTTTCTAGTGAGATTTTTATTTTATTTTTCTAGGTTTTCTTTAGTCTATCTATTTTCTTCGTTTCTTTGTTCGTAACCATTACCATCCGACATCATGGAAGGTGGTAATATCCTTGATCCCAACAACCCACCACAACAACCACCACCTCCTAGAGCCCGTACTTTAGGAGAGTACTCCCGTCCTAGCCACCATGGCTATCGAAACACCATTGAGCTCACTCAAGGAGCCAATGTCACACCCTTGCGATCCGACACCATCCGGTTGGTGCAAAGCGGATGCGCATTCCATGGACTTCGTTCTGAAGATCCTAATCAACATCTCAAGGACTTTCTCAAAATCGTTGATTCTATAGACCTTGATGTTGCCACTCGAGAGACGACCCGATTGCGTCTCTTTCAATTCTCTCTGCGGGACCAAGCTAGTCAGTGGCTAGAGCGTCAACCCGCAGGATCCATCACCTCTTGGGATGATCTCACCACTCGTTTCCTTGCTCAGTTTTTCCCACCGGGAAGAACTACCAAGCTAAGGAATGATATCTTGATGTTCCAACAACGTCAAGGCGAAACCCTCTACGAGGCATGGACTTGATTCAAGGACTTACTCCAAAAAGTCCCTCACCATGGCATAGAACTTTGGCTCCAAGTCCAAATCTTCTATGACCATATCAATCTCTCCACAAGGCAAATCATTGACCAATCGGCCGGTGGTAAGCTACGTGATCTAAGTGCGGAACAATCATGGGCTCTCCTAGAGGATCTTGCTCTTTATGACAACGAAAGTTGGAGTGATCCCCGTGATTTGAATAAAACGGTCAAGGCAATATCTTTGCCTTCGAACAATTCAAGCACTTCCGACCGTAGGATCATAGAACTTGAAGACCAAGTCAAGTTTCTCATGAAATCATACGAGGCTCCTAAACCTTCAAGCCAAGTGAACAAAATCACTTCTTCATGTGAATTATGTAGTGGTCCCCACGACACTCGTGATTGCATGGAACTCCCCGAACAAGCTTTTGTGGACTACGCATCCTCGCGTACCGACAGAGCGGGAGACAAGTGGTACACTTTCAAACCCGAGCCAAACCACTATGGTGATTCATACAACCCCTCATGGAAAAATCACCCGAACCTTAGGTGGAAACAAAACCAAAACGCACAACAACCCAATTCTTCCAACCCACCTAATCGTTTCCAATCAAGCGGTTCCAACTCGAACCGTACTTTCAATAACAATCCTTCCAACAATTATGGTAGTACCAACAACTTTGAAGGATTGATGTCCCAATTTATGGCATCTCAAGAAGCTCGGATAGCTAAGTTTGAATTCGAATTCAATCAACAACAAATGGAGATGACCAATAAAATTGACAACTTATTGAAAGCCCTCAATAACCAAGTACTATCACCTCCACATAAGGACGCTCGGAACACAAATAGCGGACCCCAAGTAAAAGACCCCTCTTCATCCAAACACGTCCACTTCGTCAACATTGTCACTATCAAACCAATTGATAGGAATGAGGATAGTAGTGAACCTGAGGATGAGGTTAAGAAAATCGAGGTTGATAAGGAAGTTAGGACTAGTGAGATTGAAGAAGTAGATGATGATGAGGACTACTTCAATAGGCTACCCACTAAGGAAGAGCGCGCATATCATACAGACTTATTCGATGACCCCGAGACACCATACTTCCTAGGTAGACCAATCATAGAAATAGGCAACCCTTCTAATCTCAACATACCATGCAACATCGGACATTTGCATGTGTGGAAAGCCTACATCGACCTTAGATCACCCATAAACATCATGACTAGAGCCCACTAAAACTTGATAATGAAAAATCAACTTGGGTATAGGATGTTCCCTGACAAGGGTTGGATGAGTAACTTCACGGGAAGAGTTAAGGGATTACCGGTTTATGTAGGAAACTTCACCTATGTCACCGACTTTGTAATTGTTGAAGATATCCGCCCAATAGTCGATGCATCCTTAACTCAAGTGGTTTTTGGAAAACCATTTGTTGAGGTCTCTAGAATGACTTATGAACCTTCCTTAGGGATAGTTAGATTTAAGGATGAGACCGATGAGGTAAACTACCAAATGCCATATAAGATAGAACAATTCCAACACTTGTCAAATTTTGAGAAGGAGCTTAAGCAAGCGGTCTACTATAGGAATGATGAGGATAGAAATAATGGAGTAGACTATGTTATGGAAAGGATATCCGGGTTCTACAAGGATTGTTTGAAATTAGGACCGGAATATAAAACCGGAAAAGAGAATGGCCTAGGAACCCTAACCAATGATGGAGTCACGTAATGTACGGTGACTTTGAGTCTAGCTACAAGACTCGTTAATAAAGAAAAGCGCTTCTTGGGAGGCAACCCAAGTTTTATTTGCTTTGTGTGTTTATTTGTTTGTTTGTTTTTATTTGTTTCCGTATGTGTGTTTAATTTTTATTATTATTGATTCATGTTCAAAACTAATTTGTGAAAATGCTTTATCTTGTTTTTAACTTCGTCTTAACTACATATAAAGGTATTTTGCAAAAGATAAGTGTAAGGGAAATCTAAATCGGTTTATTAGAACACAAATGAACATGAATCGTAATAATATTAAATGAACATACATATTAGTATTTGTTTGAGTCAAATGCTTGTATCGAGTCATAATGATGTTTTGCAGGATTTCCAGGAAGTAAGGTATAGGTTTTTCCAATATTTTTCCGGAAACTTAACATGAGAATTCTGTCAGATCATTTCTGACGGCGTCAGGATTTACAACCTGACGGCGTCAGGTTTAATTTTCTGAAAATTTTTTAAAGTTTTGTTTTCATAAAAAGTTTTTATTAAATCTCTAACTTATAATCTCCAGGAATCTGCAAAATTATCATTCCACAAGCATTATATCCTTATATATAGAGTTTATCCCGCCGATGTTATGCAGGTTATCGTGTTTGTTTTCTCAGGTTTAACAGGTTATTTTGGACAAGGAAATGTTTTTGGATCAAGCTTATGGCGATGCATTAGTCATGGAGCTTCAACATTACCTTGGAAGAAGATCTAACCATGTTACTTCATTATCCACCGAGCGAATCATGTCACACCCCCAAAATCAGGTCCAGCGGAAGACAACGTGTCACTGGGGTGTAACTCAATTGGTATCACAACACAAGTGCAAAGAACGGTTTTCATTTCAATTATTTAGAACAACCTTGTTTAACAAAAATGTTGAATTTACATTGTTAAAAGTAGTGCGGAAACAGGCCCTTTAAAATAGGTAGAACGGTCCCAAATGTTTTTCAGAGTCTTCTATGACCATGCCATGCCCTGCCAAGAGCCTCCAGTAGCGTGCTAATGCTTATACCTGAAAATACATGCTAACAAGTGTCAACACAAGGTTGGTGAGTTCATAGAGTTTATTGTAAAATGTAATGCCTTTGAATGAAGGTTTTCCCAGCAAAGGCATTGTAAATCCACCCAGTTCCAAGTCCTGTCCATAGCAAGACTTGCAACCTGTGTGTTTACAACCCATTGCCAAATATGAATTGGTTTATGTTACTGAAATGTTACACGGAAACCACAAGTATAAGTTTATGACAAATTGCCACATAAAAATGATACAATATCTCTTAAGCTCATGACCCCGAAGCTAGACTGAATGATTTGCCCCAACTGAGTGCTTTGCCAAACACCCTGGAATGGATCAAATGTAATGCGTTCGTATGACAATTGGTGCTACCAACCCGAACGGAGGTGTCACCCTCAATAGATCTATTCACACACCCTCGCTTGCTCACAATTAACGGTTCATGATAATAGGGGACTATAACTTGGCAATGAGGTAACTTAAGCAATGTAATGAATTTATATACTTTGGTCCGCATGAAAAATGGTACAATGTATTCTCCCCCGAGAGATTTGAAATGATGTAATAACTTGAAAACCGGGGCTATGAAAACTCACTTTAATCCTTAGAAGATTAAAGTGCTTGTGAAAAATAATTGAGCATGTATTCTCCCCCAAAACGTAATCCAAAACGTATAAAATAGGGGCTATGGAACTCACCTGATGCGATAGCAACAAAGACAGATATGAATATGCTGAAATGAGGCTCGGTCTCTAACCGCGACCTAACATGAGTGATATGATCTATTGTAAGCAATGAAATGATGCTACACATGCAAATACGTATGTTATCGATACCACTCGATGATTTTGGAAAATAATGTTTATCGTCGAAAAATACATTTTTGACGTCTCATAAGTCATAAACTACTTTTCGTGTAAATATGTTGAAATGGTACTCTATGATCATCGTTTGGTGTTCTATGGTCAAATATAATGTTTCGTCGCAAAATAACTCTTTTTATAACTTGTGAAAATGTGACCAAACGGCCTCGCAAAACTAGCCGTAAAATATTGTACGTTAAGAGTTAGAAATAGAACTTGACGTTTTTAAAAACCTTGTAACATGATCTCACAGCCGTCTCATTTGAGTTTTGGTCATACGCGTCCCGATCATAAAGAAAATCGGCTTTGAATATGGTTACTTGAAAATATAATGTTCAACACTTAGAAAATTCTATTATAGTAAAAGCTGTCAAAATGATAACCTTGAAAGGATTTTTGGGTAAAAAGATGAGGTCGTAGTTTATTCGTTATAAGTCTATTCGACGAACGGCCAATTGATTTAAAAAGCTTGCTGGGAGATCTTGATTTCACTTAACTATGGCTCGGGCTCAAACTGATCCGATCATAGAGAAAAACAGTCGAGAAAATGGTGTCTCGCAAAGACAGTTTTGCGGCAAGTTTATATTAGTAAAAGCTGATGGAATTATATATTTTTCGTCGGATTTTAAACACTTGTATCTTTTTCGTTATAAGCTCGTTTTCTATGTTCTTTATATCCCCGGAATCGTGGGACAACGTATTAACATATTTTTGATAAGTCGGGACGGCTAGATCAAGTTTTATGCCCCAAAATAGCCCGTGAAAAACTGTGACAGCAGTGAGTTTTTCTGAAAATATAGTTTTTATCGTTAACTCGTATTTGGCATAACTTTCACGTCGTAAGGACTCTTTTAGTGATTCAAAAGGCTACGGTTTCGTTTTTGAAAGTATTTTCTGAATATCTAACCCAAAATTTCCCAGAAACCCCTGAAGTTTCCACGTTTGGCAAAAATGGACAGCAACAATATTTTCCAAAAATACTTTTCATTGTTAAACTTCGGAAAACCATATCTCCTTCGTTATTAACTCGTTTTTATCCCCGTTTTCGGCCATAGTTTCGTCTCGGAATGTATTTTCTAAATCTTTGGTCCAAAGTTACCCAAAACCCACTGAGTTTCCCACGTTTTGCAAAAATGGACAGTAGGTATATATATTGTTCAAATCTTGGTTTCCTAGTTACTAACTTGTACAAAAACCTTCCAATCAACAACCAAACATCTCTTGATCTACCATACACCTTCTTAGGGTGTCATGGGGTCCTAGACTTCACAAAATATTGTAGGATTCAAGGGGATGATCATAGGATTAATATATATTCATAAAAACCATGAAAACTTGTAAAGTGGTATAAATAACATATGTAACTTGCATGTTTAACCAATATAACTTGAAAATACATAACCACATGGATCAAATGAAAGTATGAGATGATGAAAAAGATGTTCTTGAACTTACTTGAAGATTGATGAGTTTGGATGAAAAAGATCACAACCTTGGAGTTTTTATTACAAAACTCTAACAAGGAAGGTATAAGGAACGAGAAAATGACTTGATCTTGGAAAAATTATGGATTCTTCTTGGTCTTTGTGGTGTGCCGTGGGTTTGAGGAGAGAAAGAGAGATGAGTGTGTGAAATTTTTAAAGAAAATGAGCTAGTTTAGGCATTATATAGGCCAAGGGTATTTTGGTAATTTCAACAAAAGGGTAAAATGGTAATTTCACTAGGTTTTTGAAATATCTAGATATTTTTCAGAAAATATCTAGATATTATTGGCTGGATACTTATCTTGACTTACGGAGTGAGTTTTGGTCCCGTTAATTGCTAACTGTAAGTCGTAAAGTCACCAAACTTAAAACCGGGTATCCTAAAATTCCTAAATTCATGAAAATGTCACGGAAGGTGGAAAACATATATTTCTCTTGTTGGTAATGTTGTTTGGACATATCGGGATACCTAATGACGTTTAAACCTTAAAGTAAGTCTCGGACACGGTTTCGTGATTTTTGCAGAAATTATCCGACGAGTGCCAAAATCTCGGGTTATCATTAAAATAGTTCAACTTACGAGAATATGAAATAAAAATTTTGGAAATGAATAGTGAAAATGAATAGTAACTCGTGAATAGTAAAATTGTCGAGGTTCGGAAAATGGCCTGAAATTACGAATTGTCACAAATCAGGGGAGTATTTGATTTCATTCTTTTACTTTATGCTTTTACATCTTGTTATTTGAACATTGGGGATAATGTTCATCTTAAGTGTAAGGGGGGGGGGGGTAAAAGTACGATTAGAGAATACAATTGCGTTTGATTTTTGTTTGTTTAATAGTAGATGTGTAATAAAACTGAGATAAATACCTGTTAGGGTAATTTTAGTGCCAAATTTAAATTTTTTTACAACATATAGGAGTGAAACTTTGATCTTAATGAGCGTCTCACGGATAGGAGTTATATGACTAGCACAAAAACCGTACCACTAAAAAATTTTCCACCCCCAAATATGTGAGGTTCGCCCCTAGAATTGGTAGGAAAAGCATTTATGCTATGATGTGTGTACCGGTAGCACTTAGATTCTAGAACTTGCGTTAGGACCATTCTGAGGCCACAAGTGAGACTACATTCGTGTAGTTAGATTTACTACATGATAAGAGGCATTAGGATTAACCCATTGTTTTACACCTGTGTTTTTGTTATAATTACTTTGGCTACATTGGTCAAGTAATTCTCCCACACCTTTGCGATGTACTCATTTTTAGTACACGATACCCCTAGTACACCCCTCAGAGCCTATCTTTTCGTTTCGACCTTTAAGCATTTTACTTAAAGGAAGAATTTGTTACACCCCACTAAAATGTACACCCAAATCGCCTTAGCCTACCTTATATGCACTCATTTTTAGTGCATTATTGTGACAACATTTGTTTAAACCCCAAGTTAATTATCTAATTGATTACATGGTTGCTAAGTCGAGTCATATCCTTGTACATATTGTTTTTGGGACGATTGGGACTCATGGGTAAAAGTACTAGTGTAATGGAGTAATGGGGAAGAACATCATTTATTACCCCCATAGGTGCTAAATATTTTAAAAGTACTCCAAGTTTTTCAATTATCTTAATTCGAGTCATTAGAATAGTTATTTGTAAAGTTATATAAAAGTTCAAGTGTAAGGGGAATGCAATGCCCCTATGATGTATTATTTTGGATGGTAGGGCAAGAGTGTATGAAAAAAAAAAAAAAAAAAAAAATCGAAAAAATCAAGAAAAGTACAAAAAAAAAATGAGAAAAAGAAAAATAGAAAAAACATACGGACTACCATCCCGTTTCATTTTATATTTGTTTTATGTTTTTGTTATTTTGTTTTTAGCTTAAGATTGAGTCGAGTCTTGGCTTAGCAACATTGTATAGTACATGTAATTAATCAAGATCTTTAACTCGCCACCAGTAAAATATCCCTTATCCAACAAAACCGTGTTTATCATATCCCTACACCTAACGTTATAACCCATTTAAAAGCCCTCTTTGATAGTTTATCTTAGGTGCTTACGCCTAGTGGAGGAGGTTTTTGATCCTTGCCCAAGCCTATGGTAATCTATTTGCTATGACAGGTAGTGAGAGATATTATCCGTTTTCATTTATGAGATTTATTTTGATGACACTTGAGAGATGTGAGTATCTAAACACTACTTGTGAGGTGCTAGTTTGTAATCTCCGTGCTTATTATGATTAAAGTGGAACGAATATTTGTTGTAATTACTTTTATATTAGTGTTAAATGACCCCTAACTTGTATTTTGATTAGAATAAAAGCGCATTTGCTTGAGGACAAGCAAATCTCAAGTGTAAGGGTATTTGATGAAGCGAAAAGTGTACCGCTTTTAAGGGGTCATTTAAGCCCTAAATCGTATTTATTTGATCAAATATTGCCCTAAATCGTTCCTTTTGTCATTTTAGGTACTTTTGAGAAGAAATCTGGAAAAGGAGGCATTTTGTTTTTGGAGCATAAAAGTGAAGAAAACGACAAAGTCTCAAAATCGGCTGAAAAGTACCTTTGACGGCGTCAGGTATTGCCCCAGACGGCGTCATGGCTTGGCAAGAAAAAGGTGGATATGAAAATTACTCATGATAAGCCAGAGAAATTTGCATGGGAATTATGACGGCGTCACCCTTTGGAATGATCAAGGTCGTCACGGTATAAGTTAAAGTGGGACGGCGTCACGCCTAATTCTGACGGCGTCAAGCCTTGATAAGCCAGAACGGATTTTGGAGAGCTAAAGAGGGACGGCGTCAAGAAGGCCATCCGGGAACCCTAAAAGCGGCGAGGTGACGGCGTCACACTCCATAACGTGACGCCGTCAGATCTGAAAGTCTATATATAGTTTTGCAATTTTTTGTCATTAGTGTGGAACTTATTGTGGAACTTTGTGGGTGAAAACCCTAAGACGATTTTAGCAGCTTTTTCAAGGCTTTTTGCCTTGAGATCTTCCATGTTACATTGAAGATAAGTTATCAATTAATCATTCAATATGTCTATGTGTTGTTTGATTCTATCTTGTTCTTGTCTTTTGTTTAACATACTAGGCTAGATTTATCTTGTGTTTGCTTAGATCTAATGAAACCTAGCTATTAATTATTGGTTATTAGTGTGTTATTAGTTGTATTGGATGATTGTTCATCTATGTTAGGCTTAAGAAAACTGGCTAACTTCCTATACGGTAACTTGCATGAACGTCTTAAGAAACATGAACCAATGCGTACTAAAGGTTTTTATGGTTGTATTTAATGCACAAGCGAATTCTAGTGATCCTATGTTAGGAGCTTCCTAGCCGGCTCGACATAGGAGTGAAGTAGGAGCTTGTAGAGTTGGGGAAGTACGTACGCCACCCCACGATTGGTATTAAGGAATACACCCGTCATCCACGCAACTAATACACACTAATCAACCGGTAAAAGATAGTTAGGGAGTAAGGAAATCTAAGTAAACACATTTCTCTCCATATAAGTTTTACCACCTTTTCATTTTCCGTTATTTTATTTTATTTGCATTCGTAGTTATCTGGGTTAGTTGACTAGCAACTAATTCCGCCCACTCTTTCAAACCCGAGATTTTACTTGCTTTCATAAAAATTATAAAAATATAAAAAGAATCTTCTCTCACCCTTACACCTATTAGAGTAGTTTTTCATACCTAACGAACACTATTCCCTGTGGAGAACGATCAATCCCCCGTACTTACCACTACACTATACTACATCGGTCAGGTACACTGCCTGGTGGGGTTGTAAGCCTCTTGAGATCCCTCGAGAGGTAAAACCTGTTGTAAGGTTGCAAAACCACGCATCACGGGTATGTTGTCTCGTTTCAGTCGAGTAGAAATCAGCCCACAAGGCTGATTTTCTACCTAAAAACCAACCCTCAAACGACCTTTATAAATTCTAAAATTTGGTGTATTTAAAGTTCACCTAACTAACTAACAATAGGAAAAGGAATTTCGAAATATGATTAAGTTTTCACCAAGATAACGAGCTCTAAAAATCTGTTTTTATCGCTAGAGGTAAAAACTTAAATTTCAGTTATTTGTTTTCAGTTTTATTCGCCCCAACTCTCTAACTTTTGACCTATAAATCGACAACCTAGAGACCACCAAAAAATCTAATTTCTGGTATGATTAAAGACCATCTATCAAGCTAAATTTAGGAGAAAGAATCGAGTAAAAAGGTTAAACGAGTCAAAAGTTATCGAGTCCTAAACATTGCCCATTTTCGCTAAATTTGGAAACTTAAAATTGTCAGTTATTTATTTTTCAGTTTATTCAACCAACAGCCCTACTTTATACCTATTTTTCGACCCTTAGACCTCCTCTAAAAATTTTAAGATTTTGGCATATTAAAATTTACATAACTAACTTATTTTAGGAAGAAGAATCATATAAAATGATCGAGTGAGTTAAAAGTTATTAGTGTCCAAAGTTCATCCCATCGCTAGAATCAAAAAGCCAAAGTCCGGTTTTAATAAAACTTATGTCTAATCGATCGACTTTAGACATATATTTATAGTATCAAATGATTTTCATAAAATACGAAATTTGGCATACTCAAAGACGACTTGGCTAGCTTTTTATAGGAATAGAAAGTTCGAAAAATGATTTAGTTTTCATGTAGATATTAAAATCCAAAACTCTAGCCAAAGTCACTAAAATTCATGCGTATTAATTTTCGGTTAAAAAGAGTTTTATTGGGCTGATTTTGTAAATACTTTATATTAAGGACCATTTTTGTCAACAACAAATAAAAAGGGTAGAAAATGTCATTTTTGAAACTAAAGGGTAAAAGTTGTAATTTTCCAAAAGTTCAGGGTATAAACTGTCATTTGACCAAACCTTAGGGATAAAAGTGTAATTTTTTTTATCATTTTTATTTTTCAATTTAATAGAAAATATATTAACATAATACGTTTTCACCGACAACAAACGAACGAAGAATCTACTTAACGACCAGAGTATTTAGTTAACCAACGAACGGAATGAAAACATAAAAATAAGTAATAAGATAAATCTTATAACTTTTGAAGAAACTTTATGTTGTCCCAAATACTAACATTTAAACAACAACCAAAACATTGCGAAACGAACATTGGAAACTTATATATTCCGAAACAGTTATTAAAACTTGACATAACCAACCCAGGTTACGAGCCGGAGACGTTTATCAACTTTGTTTAACCTTGTTTTCCATCCAGACTGTTCAGGTGGTATTTACAAAGACCCTTGTAGCACTTTCCAATAATTGTTAGGGATAGACGATGAAGACCCTCAAAGTCTAACCACATTTGTAATCCAAATCGCACAATTGCACTTTGTTGAGTATTATCCAACCCAAGTGAAGTTTATCTAAGCAAACATTCTTTTTAGCATATTGTTCACTTGTTTAATATAGTCTCCCACTCTAATCTAGCCAGGCTAATTGTAATAACACCTAGCTACAAATGGATGTTATCACTTATCACTTCCTAGATGTCCTCAATTACAAAACACAATTCACTCACCTATAGATTACGTTAGTGTAATATACAAAGTTGGTTAGAAACTTTGTACAAAAACTTGTGATTTTGTTTAAACATACTATATTCTTTTATTAAAAACTAGTTTGAGAAGTACCTACTATATTCTTGAATCCTTTCATTTCAGATGTACTTATCTAGTTAGCAATAAAATACAGCTCGAATCAAACATACTCACACATAAAGTCAATAAATATAAAAAATAAGTTGAAACTTGCCCCTGGAAAGAACAGCATTACATGTAAATCTTATATACCATGAACCAGGCCAAATGGTGTTTCTATTACCAGTATATGCTAAAGCTTTCACAAATAACACTAACAAAACTTTACTCGAGTTTTCACCACGAATAGGCGAAACCAATGATGACTATCCCCAATTTTTTATGTTAAGATTCAAGCTTCGCTTCTTTAGGTTCAAACCCAACTGTCTCTCCATGTAAATTCTAACCACAAACCCATAAACATAACTGAAGTAGTGTTGTTAAACAACATCAACCCATTTTGTTTTGAATTTGTCAATGGACATGTACTAAAAACTCAACGTATGATGGACTATTTGGAGACTTGTCTTCCACCATATACGAGGAGAATGTCATTTCTGGAATTGAAACTAATATCAGAAACTATTAAAAAAATAATAACAAAAAAAAAATAATAATGATAAAAAAAATAAATAAATAAAAAAATTGTAAGTTAGATTGACAAATGTGTCCGCAATGTACTATATTTTCTTTATCTTGTCTTTATAATGCTACTTTTAGACACTTTGCAAATACTCAGAAAAGACTCAATTTTCATACAAATACAGAACTACGAGATATATATTATAAAACTCACCTGATGGTTCTCCTTACTTGCATAATTTTAGCCTGCCTGTTATAACTAGAAATCACTCTTTATCACACTTTATATGCCACATTAAGATCAAGAGATGATGGGACAAGGATGTATGTTGGATCGTATAAAGTAGAATGGATATGGATGTTAAACTTTATCTATTAAGCACACACATACATACACTGTGAACCAATTCTCAAATGAGAAGTATTTGAGCTTTAAATACTACAAGGCTATTTCCCTAATGGGCCTTGTGTGGGCTTCGTGGGCTTTAGAGCTTGGATTGGGCTTTTACAAATACTTAAGCTAACATAAGCCCACTTTATACAAAGTTCTTAACAAAGTGAATGACCATCACTTTAAATTATAAAAACTAAAGCTAACAATCTCCCCCTAAGGGATGGTCATTCAAAAGATGCACTACGTGATTAGATCTTTATACTTCAGCATCTTGAACTTTGTGATTCTTTGTTCCTTCATGCATTGTGATCTTCATCGTATCGTCTTTTGGATTGTTCTTTGCCTTGATCAACATCTTCATGTATTAACAGTGTCGTTTCTTTCAATGTAGATGTTGTGACATACGATGATCGATGGACTTTCTTCATTACCTGCATAAAACAGTTAGCAATAAATCGTCCAGCTTGTCCAGATTCAGATCTCATTATGACACTTACAACTTATGTCCTTTTTGGCGAACACAAGTGTATTTTATTGGAAGTGTTCTTAAGAGATCTTTGATGAATCTCATGGCTCTAGACTCAATTATGTGATCTTTGGTTTTAGTCGTCGGAGGCATGGAGCAGAGTGCCACCTTTTCAATATCAACACATCTCGAAGTGAGAGGTCAATAGATTATGTAGTGCTCTCCGTGAGAAATGAAACAAATATCTTTTGAGAGATATCTGAGTGGCTGGGAGGGGTTTGTGCACCGCGTCACTGGGTCCATGACGTCTTGTCTTCAATATCAGTATCACCTTAGTGAGTACCGATAGCATATGTATTGACCCGGTTTCTTTCCTAAGTTTTCATGGAGGGCTATTTCTTTTCACCCTTACAAAAACTTTTCTTTTTCATTCTTCAACCCCTTCTTTCTCCTTTCTCATTTGCTCCTTTTTTCAATCTTACCTAAGGACTTCTAATTCTAGACTATTGGAATTGTCCTTAGGTAGATCCCTCCGGTTCTGGCGGATCATTAGACATTACCTAACCATAATCACCTTATTACACCATGATTATCCTAGATTTGTTGATCACTTTCCATAAAACCATTTGTGAAAAATCTCTCAAAGCGTTTATGTTTAAAACACATTTTTTGGTTAACACTTCAAGAGTTTTGCATTTTCTGAAATACTCCCCCTTCACATATGCTCATGCATTTTTGAAATAAAATTGCACATGTTGGGTAGAGTTCGCACATTTTGAAATGATCAATTTTCAATGAACATGACCTTCGCGAGACACGCTTACATCACTTGTTAGACTAGCTTGAAATTATTACCCGTCCCGGTCATAATCAATGATCATCTCTCGAATTGGTACATTCTACTTAGACAAGTCCTTTGCGAGACACGTTTACATCAATGGGTAACCATCTTGAAATTAGTACCCGTCTAGGACATGTCTTTTCGATTACTGACATTTACGATTCGTCAATTCGATGGTATTTTCTGAGTCTTTTTGAGATTCGAACCATGATCACATATTAATCACATTTCCCCCCCTCAAAAATAGCATTTCAATGGTATTTTTGATATCGTTTGATTAAAATCATTGTTTTTGGAAAGCTAATAGGGAGAAACGATCATGCATGAACTTTTTGGAACAAAATTTCGTTTTGGAATACTCCCCTGTTGTAGTCGATAATCACTCTTTATCACACAATATTTGCAAGTTAAACACAAGAGAGATGAGATGATGAGATGAGACACAATATATGTATGGATCGTATGGTTTAGATGGATATAGAAGTTAGAGCCTTTTCTTTTATTTCACACACATACACACCTGTGAACCACTTCCTCAAATGAGGAATTTGTACTTTAAATACTACAAGCCTTTTGCCTTCAAAAGGCTTTTGTGTGGGCTTTGTGAGCTCTTGGGCTTGAGTCCATTAACTTGGACTTTTACAAATATTACTAAATCTAACATAAGCCCAAATTATACAAAGTTCTAATGTGTTTGAATGACCATCACTTTTAATACTAAAATTAAAGCTAACAGTCTCCCCCTAAGGGATGGTCATTCAAACTATGCACTACGTGATTAGATCTTTAGACTTCTGGGTCTTGAACTTTGTGATTCTTTGTTCCTTCATGCATTGTGATCTTTACCGTATCGTCCTTTGATTGTTCTTTGCCTTGATCAACATCTTCATGTATTAAGAGTGTCGTTTCTTTCAATGTAGATGTTGAGACATACGATGATCAATGCACTTTCTTTAGTCCCTGCATAAAACAGTTAGCAATAAATAGTCCAGCTCTTCCAGGTTCAGATCTCATTATGACACTTACAACTTTTGTTCTTTTTGGTGAACACAAGTGTATTTTATTTGAAGTGTTCCTAAGAGATCTTTGATGAATCTCATGTCTCTAGACTCAATTATGTGCGCTTTGGTTTTAGTCGACGGAGGCATGGAGCAGAGTGCCACCTTTTCAATATCAACACATCTCGGAGTGAGAGGTCGATAGATTATTTAGTTTTCTCCGTGAGAAATGAAACAAATATCTTTCAAGAGATATCTGAGTGGCTAGGAGGGGTTTGTGCACCGCGTCACTGGGTCCATGACGTCTTGTCTTCAACATCAGTATCATCTTAGTGAGTACCGATAACATATGTATTGACCCGGTGTCTTTCCTAAGTTTTCATGTAGGGCTATTTCTTTTCACCCTTTCATTAAACTTTTCTTTTTCATTCTTCAACCCCTTCTTTCTCCTTTCTCATTAGCTCCTTTTTTCAATCTTACCTAAGGACTTCTAATTCTAAACTATTGGAATTGTCCTTGGGTAGATCCCTCCGGTTCTGGCGGATCATTAGACATTACCTAACCATAATCACCTTATTACTCCATGATTATCCTAGATTTGTTGATCGCATGCCATAAAACCTTTTGTGAAAATCTCTCAAAGCGTTTATGTATAAAACACATTTTTGGTTAACACTTCAAGAGTTTACATTCTACTCAGACAAGTCCTTTGCGAGACACGTTTACATCAATGGGTAACCATCTTGAAATTATTACCCGTCCTGGACAAGTCTTTTCGATTGCTGACATTTAAGCTTCGTCAATTCGATGGTTAATCTGAGTCTTTCTGATGAGCTCCTTTGAGATTCGAACCATGATCACATTTTAATCACATTTCTCCCCCTCAAAAATAGCATTTCGATGGTATTTTTGATACCGTTTGATTAAAATCATTGTTTTTTGAAAGCTAATAGGGAGAAACTGATATGCATGAACTTTTTGGAACAAAATTTGTTTCTATTTTGAGTACTCCCCCTCAAAACTTGCATTGGTTTTGACATTTTTGAAAACTTTGGAGCAAGTGGGGAGTAACAATTTGAAAATCTTAAGCAAAATTTTTGAAAAGTTTTGAAAAACCTTTTGAGAAATTTTGAGTAAAATTTTGCTTAAGATTAAGAAGTTTGAATTGATAAACTTTGCATGAAAACTTTTTTTCTTTTTAGGATTGTTGCATTAAATTGTACAACAGTGTCCTTTCTTTGAAACACGGGTTATGCACTGTAATGTGTACATAAGCCAAAACGTTGAAGCTCGGGTTGTAAGTTGAAATACTTACAAGCCATGTAGATTTTTAGGATAAGCGCTCGAAATTTTTTTAAAGAAGCACTTTCCTTTCTTTGAAGATCGGGTCCGAAACTGAGATGTTCCGAAGCAATTAAGTTAAGCGCGGGTTTCGTACTGAAGTGCACGAAAGCCATTAATGAAGCGCGGGTTTTGAACTGAATTGAACAAAAGCCATATTGACCAGATTAGACAACAACTTTTGGAACCCATTTGAGCAATGCACCAATGGGTTTAGCATGATTTGCAATCCATTTGTAAGTTGTGTCAATCTGATTCAAAGAAGTTGAATTCCAACGAGGACTGAAAACTGGTTTTTCATCTGGAAATAACACTCGCGGAATCAACGGAGATTTAAAAATCTTTTTCAAAGCAGAGTCATTCTTGTTTTGCAGCGGAAGTTTTTCAGAGTTTGAAGGACTTTGCTTTGGTCTCCACACTTGCCTTACCCATGTAAAGCGAGATTGTGGAGTTTGAAATCTCGAAGTCTCTTCATGAGACATGTTTGACCTTGAAAGCTTTGGAGGAGTAGGTGTTTCAGAAAATCTTGGTTTCTTTGTAAACTTCCTTCCTTTTTGCAAAGAATAGGTAGTAAACTGGGAAACCTTTTTCGAAAATGGTTTTGAAGATTCGCCCGTGTAAACCTTCTTCAAAACACTACCCTCTTTGGGAAACTTGGTTGAAACAGGAGATTTTCCTTTTGAACGGTTAAGATCATCAAACTTTGTTTTCAAGGCATTGTATGATGATCGCAAATCACTGTATTCTTTTTGAATAATATCTTGGGATGCTAATTTAGATTCCAAAGAAGCAATTTGTTTCAAAAAATGATCTTTTTCGGCTTTTGAATCATCCGTTTTACGAGCCAATTTCCGTTCGAAAACAATATTTTCTTTTTCAAGTTTTTCAAAATATGTTTCGAATTTGTTCGTTTTGTTGAAAAGATCAGTTTTGGCATCCTCAAGATCGTTTGTTCGTTGAGCTAAAAGAGTTTCAAGCTCAAGTACTTTTGTTTGAAGCACATGATTTGCATTTTCTGTTTCAAACTCGGGAGAATCAGAATCAAACAGGGGATTTGGATAGGAAACTTTTGTAACTTGAGGCATCAATACTTCAGACTCCTTTTGTTTCGTGTTTGATTTTTGATTCAGAACACGTGAACGCTTGATTGAATTAAACAGGTTTTTGTAAGTCTGTTTCAAATGCTCATTTTCTTTTTGTAATGATGCCACTGCATGTTCCAATTCAATGTTTTTTGTATCAATTTCATCCAAATCAAAGTTGATTTTGGCATCATCACACTTTTCTTCAAAAATCTGTTCCTTTTTAGAAGAAGCAATTCTTTTTGACAATTCTTCTTTGACTTCAGCTACTTCTTTTGAAAGTTCAGTGATTTTTCTTTTGAAACAAAGATTTTCAGATTTCAAGAAATATGTATGTTCAGAATCCACATTCTCATGCTCAAGGCTGACAGACACCGATTTGAATGACTCAATTTGATTTGTGAAAAATTCTTTTTGAATATCAAGATTTAAGCATTTTGCATCAAATTCATCTTCAAGAGAATGGATGTACTTTAAATCTTCTCTCATTTCAGTGAAAAGAAATTTTTCAAAATGTTCAAAACTAAAATTGATATTTTTCACAAGAGGTTCAATCTCATCTTTTAAATACTTACATACTTCCCTTTTTAGCCAAGCGTCTGATGACATGAGACGACGGTAGTCACTCTCGTTGTATTGTTGTTTTGACCAAATGACCTATAACGTGTGGTCCATGTGATATTTAAGATTGCAAAACTGTTTCCTTGCTTTATTTTGCCATAAATTAGCATCATAAGTAGCAAGTTGAACTTCTTTGAAAAATCTTTTCACATTTGTTTCTTTTCTTTTTAAAGGTGGCTTTGGTATTTCTGACAATTGTATACAACCATACACAAAGCCTTAGTACGAGAGTGGGCTTTTTCCTATTTTGGCTTTTAAGCATTTTTCCTCTGCCAATTTTTCATCTTCGTCTGACATGAACAGAGCATCATTCGACAAAAATTTATGTTCAACCCGATCTGTATTTTCAAAACCAATTCCTGATTTTCCATTATGAACTTTCTCAGCTTTAGGAATCATCATTTGAAGAGTTTGAGCACTTTGGTATGTTTTTTCGAAGTTTTACTTCAAGATTGGTTGCTTGTTTCGAAAACTCTTGATTTTCTTTTTCAAGTTTTGTATTAACAATCTTAAGATTTGAAGTGTTTTCCTGAAGCATTGAGTACCTCATTTTTAATTCAACATTCTCTTTTAAAAGCTCTTGGACCTTTCTGTTGGCGGGGCCCAAATTTCTATCCACAAATTTCTGACCTTGAGATTTAAGGTTTGAGATTTCAGTGTCTTTGCTTTTTGTTAATTTTTCAAGCTCTTTGGACAATAAGATGTTTGTTTGCTTAGTTTTGCGATTGTCCTCTTTGCACTTTTCAAGTTCATGTTTGAAATTATGGATTAAAGAAGCAAATATGGCATGATCTTGATCAGGAGAAGATCCATCCTGGGCAGGCTCACCTCCATTAGGATCCATAAGCAAACACATTATCGAACAAAACAACATTATCATTATCGTGTGAATGTTGTACCGTAGCCAATATTGCTATGTCAGATGAGGATCTGATATGGTCAGCTTCAGTATCCCAAACAGCTTCATTCCTGTGTGTACCATCAGCATCCGAATCGTATCTTGGAGTGCTGCTTTCAACATGCTGTTCTGAAGATGTGTCTGTTTCCGTGAAGACCAAGCTAGCATCAGATGTTGTACCCTCATCGACCTTTTCTTCTTCTTTGTTTGCCTCTTTCTCATTCACCTCTGTTTCCTTTAATAGCATTTCTCTTACAGTTTGCTCCCTTTCCCGTTCAATCACTTTCTTCTCATTCAGCATCTCTTTCAGATGAAGTGATCTAGAATTAATCACTCGTCCCAGTGTGCTCATATGACCAAACAACTGAAGTCTAAACGTTTCCACGTCCATGTGTCTGCTGACGCATTCACTCCATATTTCTCTTGTTGATTCAGAATCTGGATCATTTCTGGAATTAAAGTCAAGAAACCATTTGAGATGCGTCTGGAGCACTTGATAGGCTACTATGCAGTCACCTCCTTGTAAAATTTGATTCTCTAATTGAGATATGTTGTGCAAGAGTTTCTCTCTGAAGGTTGAAAAATCCATTCCAGATCCGAAGGTTAAAAAATCCTTTTTAGATCCGAAGAGTTTTCCAAAAATTCGATTGAATAAATATGGTTTTAACATTGGTGACCTTGCTTCAGAGATTGTCACACATTGACTTTTAACTTCTTTAAAGTGCATTAGACAACGTTCCTTCGTGACGTTTTGCACAACTGGAGACATCTGTCCCGCTTGAGAAGTCGATTCCATTTTCTTGTGATGTGCGATAAAGTTGATTCAGGATCTTTGCAACGCTTGAGATTGTTAGCTTTAATTTTATAGTTAAAGTGATGGTCATTCATTAATATTAGAACTTTGTATTTAATGGGCTTGTATTAGTTTTAATATCATGTGTAAAAGACCAATCCATGGTCATAAGCCCACAAGCCCACTCAAAGCCTTTAGGGCAAAAAGGCTTGTAGTATTTAAAGCTCACATTGTATCATTTGTATGTGTGGTTCAGTGAGTGTATGTGTGTGTTTTAATAGAAAAAGCTTAACTTCTAAAAAAAAAAATATATATATATATATATAAGAAAAAAAAATAATAAAAAAAAGAAAAAAAAATAATAAAAAAAAAGAAAAAAAAATAAATAAATAAAAAGAAAAAAAAATAAATAAAAAGAAAAAAAAAAGATTGTTAGAAATGAAGCTGGACGATATTTACGTGAATTGGAATTAGACAACTAGTTTGCATTTAGTGCAAGGACCTATTGTGTAATACTCTTATAGTTGTCAAAGTTGGCATATAAATACCCTTCAAGTTGTCACTTGAAGGGTGTAGCTGTGTGTAACTTTTAAACCAATCAATAATATCAAAAGTTTAACACTCCTCCTTCTCTCTAACTTCTCACTAAAACAACTATGGATCGATCCTACTTTGCATCACCTCGACCTCCGAAAGGTGTTAAAACACGATTCTTGGTCGTTACAATTGGTATCATGAGCAAACTTGGGAGATTCAAGGTGATTCGTGGTGTGTTTTTATATTTTTTGTGTTCGGTTTTTGTTCATAAATACCCAGCTGCTACGCTAGTTGATGTGTTTTCTGGGAATCGAATATCAAAAAATATTCTGCAAGGTTGTGTTTGTTCTTGGTTTTGCGACTTAGTTTTGTGACTGAGTGATTATTCTTGGTTAAAAAGCTGCATTCACTTTGGTGTTCTTAGCCTTTTTGATCAAAATTGTTCAAGAATGAATCACGTTATATGTTTTTGGATATTTTAATTGGATTAATCTTTGTTTAGTCCAAGTTGGTACAAGTTGGTGTAAATTGTCAGTAAAGGTTGCAAGTTGGTGAAAAAGATGTCAGTGATATCTCTAAAGATAAGGCACAAGTGGGCATTGTACTCAAAAGTCAACAAAAGTGGCAAAAAGCTGAATTCTTTCGGAATTGCTTCTAATCTCGCAATTACAGCATTTGTCGCAATTCAGTTTCGCAATTGCTCTCTCGCAATTGCTGTATTCTGTCGCAATTGGGCTGTCTCGCAATTGCTACTTTATCGCAATTGTGGTCTCGCAATTCAGGGTTTGTCTCGCAATTACACTGCTGTCGCAATTGATGTGTTTTATCGCAATTGACAGACTGTTTCGTAATTCATCTCGCAATTGGTGCAGTTTTTTCGCAATTGGTGCTAGGCTATCGCATTTGGTCTCGCAATTCACACTTTTGTCTCGCATTTGGTGCAATTTTCAGAATTGGCAACTTCAGTCCTTGTACTTTCAGCTGCCTTAAGAGATCTTTCGAATTTGACACTTTTGGCCCTCGCAATTGTGATTAAAAGACTTCAAAGTTAGATAACTTTTATGGATTTGATTCGAACGTAATTTCATCAACTCGAAAGTGAACTCGGTATTTTTACTCTTGTATAAGAGTGTAAAATACTTCGACAAACGGTTATCTACTTTCTTGTATAGGATTGTTAGATGTTATATAAATTACGAATTTATATAACAAGATATATTTCTATCTAAATTGACATTTTGCCATAATTTGTATAAATTTTGGTCAAATTGAAATTTCTATAGAAAGTGTCGAGTTTATCTAAATTGTAATTTACATATCCTTTTGTCGAAATTGTAAACTTTTGACTTTGTCTTAATTATACTTGAATCAAGTTTCGTAACGTTATTTAATTTGTTACAACACCATCGATCAACAACAACACAACAAGACTTCACAACAACAACCAAACTTAACCTTCAACATCACCACGTTCTGCCGAAAAGATCCTGATCAAGAATCACAATCAAATGACCATGGCTAAATTATCAACCTTGACTACAAGGATGATTCATTATTACTTACTTGAAGTTGAAGTGGAATATCACGGGTGCGTATACTTAGTATCTTGAAGATATCAGGGTTGGTTGGATGCATGATTCTTCGAGATCCTTGTTTGAGCATTTATAGAATAGTGATTAAGTCTTGGGTTATCTAGTTTTCATAGGTCAAGGGGACGATGGACGAAGACCTAGTTAACTATCACTTAAAGGAGATACGTTGTAGTACTCAGTGTCACACAAAGATGTGGATAATTCAAGAGAGGTTCATATACAGTTAAGGAAGGATGGATGGGTATATGAAACGACCTATATGCTTTAAGGAGTTACATTGTAGTGCTCAGTATAGGTTCTTAGTCACACTTTCGTGCAAGTTTAAGTCACAAGTCTGGGTTATTTTACGTCAGTCTCAAGTTAGTCATAGTAGGTTTCTCCTTCAGCGGTCACTACAAAAGGCCGTTGATTTGATACAAGAGGTTTGAGAAGAGATTGATCTAAAGAGATTTGTAAAGAGAATAGTTATCGACATCAACTCATGGGGTATTGATTTGTTTGTTGCTTCTAGTTGATATGTCTATGTACACATATGTAGGATGAGTCCGAAAGATCATCATCATCCTTGAGGGAGAAATGTATGAAATGTGTACATCGGAGCTGTTTATGAAGAACTGGAAGCATTCTAAGTAAGCTGAAGATGTCGATATGATGCTCCCCAAAGAAACCTGTGAAGAAGTTACAAGTTATCAGTCTATGATCCATTTTCCGCTGTGCAAGAGACTGAAGACAATTTGGCAAGATTTTATAGAAACTTCTTCTACAAGCATCAGGGCTATATCAAACGGGTTGTCATTTTGGGAGGGAGCAAGTAAAGAAAATGCCTTACTAATTGGGAGGGAGTAATAACCCAATTAGGTAATTACAGTGATTCTGCAAATAAGTCAAGCAAGCTGAGAAAGAAACAAGAAGATCAACAGCTGTGAAGTCATCCTCAAAAGGAAACTGCTCTACTTCAGCATGGCTTTTATCATTGTTATGAACTTGTTAGGAATAATTGTAACCAATTCACGTATATCTCCAGCTGGAGGGAGATTGTTAGAAATGAAGCTGGACGATATTTACGTGAATTGGAATTAGACAACTAGTTTGCATTTAGTGCAAGGACCTATTGTGTATGATGCGTGGTTTTGCGACCTTACAACAGGTTTTACCTCTCGAGGGATCTCAAGAGGCTTACAACCCCACCAGGCAGTGTACCTGACCGATGTAGTATAGTGTAATGGTAAGTACGGGGGATTGATCGTTCTCCACAGGGAATAGTGTCGTTAGGATTGAAAAACTACTCTAATAGGTCTAAGGGTGAGGGAAGATTCTTTTTGTATTTTTATATTTTTTATAAAAGCAAGTAAAATCTCGGGTTTTGAAGGAGTGGGCGGAATTAGTTGCTAGTCAACTAACCCAAATAACTGCAAATGCAAATAAAATAAAATAACTGAAAATGAAAAGGTTGTGAAACTTATATGGAGAGAAATGTGTTTACTTAGATTTCCTTACTCCCTAACTATCTTTTACCGGTTGATTAGTGTGTATTAATTGCGTGGATGACGGGTGTATTCCTTAATACCAATCGTGGGGTGGCGTACGTGCTTCCCCAACTCTACAAGCTCCTACTTCACTCCTATGTCGAGCCGGCTAAGAAGCTCCTAACATGGGATCACTAGAATTCGCTCATGCATTAAATAAAACCATAAAAACCTTAGTACGCATTGGTTCATGTTTCTTAAGACGTTCAAGCAAGTTACCGAATAGGAGGTTAGCCAGTTTTCTTAAGCCTAACATCGATGAACAATCATCCAATACAATTAATAACACACTACTAACCAATAATCAATAGTTAGGTTTCATTAGATCTAAGCAAACACAAGATAAATCTAGCCTAGCATGTTAATCAAAAGACAAGAACAAGATATAATCAAACAACACATAGACATATTGATTGATTAAATGAATACTTATCTTCAATTAAACATGGGAGATCCAAGGGTATGAAAACCCTTAAAAATGGCAGAAATTCGTCTTAGGGTTTCTCCTCACAAAGTTGCACACTAATGACAAAAAATTGCAAAACTATATATAGAGTTTAAGGGCTGACGGCGTCACGTTGTAGATCTTGACGCCGTCACCTCGCCGTGTCTAGGGTTCCCGGATGGCCTTCCTGACGCCGTCCCTCTTTAGTCCTCCAAAATCCTCTCTGGCTTATCAAGGCTTGACGCCGTCTCTCTTTAGCTTAAACCGTGATGGCCTTGATCACCTTAAAGGGTGACGCCGTCAGACTTCCCATTGTAAAACTCCCTGGCTTATCATGTGTATTTTTCATATCCACCTCTTTTGCCAAGCCATGACGCCGTCAAGAGCAATACTTGACGCCGTCAAAGGTACTTTTCCAGCCGATTTTGAGACTTTGTCGTTTTCTTCACTTTTATGCTCCAAAAACGTCCAAAATGCTTCCTTTTCCAGATTTCTTCTCCAAAGTACCTAAAATGACAAAAGGAACGATTTAGGGCAATATTTGATCAAATAAATACGATTTAGGGCTTAAATGACCCCCTAAAAGCGGTACACTTTTCGCTTCATCAAATACCCTTACACTTGAGATTTGCTTATCCTCAAGCAAATGCGCTTTTATTCTAATCAAAATACAAGTTAGGGGTCATTTAACACTAATATAAAAGTAATTACAACAAATAGTCGTTCCACCTTAATCATAATAAGCACGGAGATTACAAACTAGCACCTCACAAGTAGTGTTTAGATACTCACATCTCTCAGGTGTCATCAAAATAAATCTCATAAATGAAAACGGATAATATCTCTCACTACCTGTCATAGCAAATGGATTACCATAGGCTTGGGAAAGGATCGAAAACCTTCTCCACTAGGCGTAAGCACCTAAGATAAACTATCAAAGAGGGCTTTTACATGGGTTATAACGTGAGGTGTAGGGATATGATAAACACGGATTTTTTGGATAAGGGATATTTTACTGGTGGCGAGTTAAAGATCTTGATTAATTACATGCACAATATGGCGTTGCTAAGCCAAGACTAGAATCGACTTAAGCTAAAAAAAAATAACAAAAACATAAAATAAACATAAAATAAAATGGGATGGTAGTCCCTTTTTTTTTTTTTTTTTTCTCTTTTTCTCTTTTTTTTTTTTTTTTTTTTTTGTATTTTTTTTTTCATACACTCTTGCCCTACCATCCAAAATAATACATCATAGGGGCGTTGCATTCCCTTACAACTTGAACTTTTACATAACTTTACAAATAACTATTCTAATGATCGAATTAAATAATCGAAACACTTGAGTACTTTTAAAATATTAACATATGGATAATAATTGTTCTTCCCATTACTCCATTACACTAGTACTTTACCCATGAGTCCCAATCGTCCCAAAACAATATGTACAAGGATATGACTCAACTTAGCAACCATGTAATCAATTAGATAATTAACTTGGGTTTAAACAAATGTTGTCACAATAATGCACTAAAAATGAGTGCATACAAGGTAGGCTAAGGCGATTTGGGTGTACATTTAAGTGGGGTGTAACAAATTCTTCCTTTAAGTAAAATGCTTAAAGGTTGAAATGAAAAGATAGGCTCTGAGGGGTGTACTAGGGGTATCGTGTTCCAAAAATGAGTACAACGCAAAGGGTGTGGGAGAATTACTTGACCAATGTAGCCAACGTAATTATAACAAAAACACAGGTGTAAAACAATGGGTTAATCCTAATGCCTCTTATCATGTAGTAAATCTAACTACACGAATGTAGTCTCACTTGTGGCCTCGGAATGGTCCTAACGCAAGTTCTAGAATCTAAGTGCTACCGGTACACACATCATAGCATAAATGCTTTTCCTACCAATTCTAGGGGCGAACCTCACATATTTGGGGTGGAAAAATTTTTAGTGGTACGGTTTTTGTGCTAGTCATATAACTCCTATCCGTAAGACGCTCATTAAGATCAAAGTTTCACTCCTATATGTTGTAAAAAATTTTAAATTTGGCACTAAAATTGCCCTAACAGGTATTTATCTCAGTTTTATTACACATCTACCATCAAACAAACAAAAATCAAGCGTAATTGCATTCTCTAAAGTATCGTACTTTTAACCCCCCCCCCCCCCCTTACACTTAAGATGAACATTGTCCCCAATGTTCAAATAACAAGATGTAAAAGTAAATAAGGTAAAAGAATGAAATCAAATACTCCCCTGATTCGCTCGGTGGATAATGTGGCAACATGGTTAGATCTTCTTCCAAGGTAATGTTGAAGCTTCAAGACTAAAGCATCGCCAAAAGCTAGATTCCACATACATCTCCTTGTCCAAAATAACCTGTTAAACCTGAGAAAACAAACACGAAAACCTGCATAACATCGGCGGGATAAATTCTATATATGGATATAATGCTTGTGGAATGATAATTTTGCAGATTCCTGGAGTTTATAAGTTAGAGATTTAATAAAAACTTTTTATGAAAACAAAACTTTCAAAAATTTCTGAAAATTAAAACCTGACGCCGTCAGGTTGTAATGCCTGACGCCGTCAGAAATGATCTGACAGAATTCTCATGTTAAGTTCCCGGAAAATTTCTGGAAAAACCTATACCTTACTTCCTGGAAATCTTGCAAAATATCATTATGACTCGATACAAGCATTTGACTCAAACAAATACTAATATGTATGTTAATTTATTATTGTTATGATTCATGTTCATTTGTTCTAATAAACCGATTTGGATTTCCCTTAAACTTATCTTTTGCAAAATACCTTTATATGTAGTTAAGACGAAGTTAAAAACAAGATAAAGCATTTTCACAATTTAGTTTTGAACATGAATCAATAATAATAAAAATTAAACACACATACGGAAACAAATAAAATCAAACAAACAAATAAATAAACACACAAAGCAAATAAAGCTTGGGTTGCCTCCCAAGAAGCGCTTGTTTTTGTTCGAGTCACGAGCCTGACTCTACCATTATTTAACGGATAAAGGATAGGTTTTTCCTACACTTAGGATTAAGTGCGGGTGATAGTAGCGATACATACCATCTCGGTGGAAGTATGCCGCGTGAGGAAAGAGAGGTGGATGAATTATATAATCAAAGGGGTGTGCTCCTTTCATCATAACCTTACCTTGTTCACTTTGGTCAATGGGCGAATTAAAGTTTTCTCCTAAAAAGGGATCATCTTTTATCAACTTCAAGAAATTCCTAGTTGGGAATCCATCTTGACCTAATAAACCCGGTTTAAACCCATAATTTTTCTTGTGATCAATCATGAATGGGTGATGTAAGTATGTAAGGTCATGGTTCACTCCTATATTAGCTTCCACTCCACATGGCCTAGAGTCTACTACCTTAATCTTAACATTACCCGGACTACATGGTTTGATGGGTGGATCGGGACCTTTTTCAATTCCTAAATTCACATCTAAGGATGGAAGATTAGGTAACGGTTTTGGTTGAGGCTCCGGTTCATCAAAACTAGGAACTTCCATAGGACTAAAAGAAAGGTTGTGATCACTAAAAGCATTCAAACCTATTTCTTCTAGTTGTGTTTGGTCCAAGGGCTCTACCTCTATTGGGGTTCCTATAGTCTCCTCAACTTCTTCCGGGTAAGTCACGGGTGGTGTGTGTGCCTCAAATGATGGTAGGACTTGTGGGGTACTTGGTGGGCTTATGTTACTTACCTCATCATTCCTTGTGTCAAGATCACCTAAGTGTTCACCCTGTATTATGGTAGTGCCTAACCATGACATGCAGCTAGGTGGCTCAACTCTAACCATCTCAGAATCTTGGTTTGATTCTAAGTTCATGTTCTTAGAAACTAGGTCTCTTTGCTCATACGAATCCACCAATTCGTTCCACTTATGGGTCATGGTTAGGAAGCTTTCCTCAAAATTCATCCAAAGGGCCTGACTAAAAGGAATTGATCCAGATAATGCTCGTCTAATAGAAATCTCACATGCATAGAATTCATTAAACCCATCTAACCTTACCCCTAACTCCTTTTGGAAATCACAAAGATCACACAAAAATTCATAGGAATGATAGGAAACAAATCTATTGGTGAAATATAATTGTTCCTCTATTGTCAATGATCTAAATGGAATTTCATCCATCATAGTGACAAATGAAAATGGTTTTACAAACAAAGGGCACAAAGAAAAAGATAGACTAAAGAAATCCTAGAAAAATAAAATAAAAATCCCACTAGAAAGGAATCTAGTGAGTAGACCTAATAAAATAAAAATTCAACCTAAACAATAACTATTCCCCGGCAACGGCGCCAAAAACTTGATGCGTGGTTTTGCGACCTTACAACAGGTTTTACCTCTCGAGGGATCTCAAGAGGCTTACAACCCCACCAGGCTGTGTACCTGACCGATGTAGTATAGTGTAGTGGTAAGTACGGGGGATTGATCGTTCTCCACAGGGAATAGTGTCGTTAGGATTGAAAAACTACTCTAATAGGTCTAAGGGTGAGGGAAGATTCTTTTTGTATTTTTATATTTTTTATAAAAGCAAGTAAAATCTCGGGTTTTGAAGGAGTGGGTGGAATTAGTTGCTAGTCAACTAACCCAAATAACTACAAATGCAAATAAAATAAAATAACTGAAAATGAAAAGGTTGTGAAACTTATATGGAGAGAAATGTGTTTACTTAGATTTCCTTACTCTCTAACTATCTTTTACCGGTTGATTAGTGTGTATTAATTGCGTGGATGATGGGTGTATTCCTTAATACCAATCGTGGGGTGGCGTACGTACTTCCCCAACTATACAAGCTCCTACTTCACTCCTATGTCGAGCCGGCTAAGAAGCTCCTAACATGGGATCACTGGAATTCGCTTATGCATTAAATACAACCATAAAAACCTTAGTACGCATTGGTTCATGTTTCTTAAGACGTTCAAGCAAGTTACCGAATAGGAGGTTAGCCAGTTTTCTTAAGCCTAACATCGATGAACAATCATCCAATACAATTAATAACACACTACTAACCAATAATCAATAGTTAGGTTTCATTAGATCTAAGCAAACACAAAATAAATCAGGCCTAGCATGTTAATCAAAAGACAAGAACAAGATATAATCAAACAACACATAGACATATTGATTGATTAAATGATTACTTATCTTCAATTAAACATGGGAGATCCAAGGGTATGAAAACCCTTAAAAA
Organism: Artemisia tridentata subsp. tridentata; assembly: GCA_021014915.2. Taxonomy (NCBI): domain Eukaryota; kingdom Viridiplantae; phylum Streptophyta; class Magnoliopsida; order Asterales; family Asteraceae; genus Artemisia; species Artemisia tridentata. Next base: position 6,789,641 of record CP139508.1, read on the forward strand.
TGGCAGAAATTCGTCTTAGGGTTTCTCCTCACAAAGTTGCACACTAATGACAAAAAATTGCAAAACTATATATAGAGTTTAGGGGCTGACGGCGTCACGTTGTAGATCTTGACGCCATCACCTCGCCGTGTCTAGGGTGCCCAGATGGTCTTCCTGACGCCGTCCCTCTTTAGTCCTCCAAAATCCTCCCTCGCTTATCAAGGCTTGACGCCGTCAGAAATGAGCTTGACGCCGTCTCTCTTTAACTTAAACCGTGATGGCCTTGATCATCTTAAAGGGTGACGCCGTCAGACTTCCCATTGTAAAACTCCCTGGCTTATCATGTGTATTTTTCATATCCACCTCTTTTACCAAGCCATGACGCCGTCAAGAGCAATACTTGACGTCGTCAAAGGTACTTTTCCAGCCGATTTTGAGACTTTGTCATTTTCTTCACTTTTATGCTCCAAAAACGTCCAAAATGCTTCCTTCTCCAGATTTCTTCTCCAAAGTACCTAAAATGACAAAAGGAACGATTTAGGGCAATATTTGATCAAATAAATACGATTTAGGGCTTAAATGACCCCCTAAAAGCGGTACACTTTTCGCTTCATCAGTGTAATACTCTTATAGTTGTCAAAGTTGGCATATAAATACCCTTCAAGTTGTCACTTGAAGGGTGTGGCTGTGTGTAACTTTTAAACCAATCAATAATATCAAAAGTTTAACACTCCTCCTTCTCTCTAACTTCTCACTAAAACAACTATGGATCGATCCTACTTTGCATCACCTCGACCTCCGGAAGGTGTTAAAACACGATTCTTGGTCGTTACATCCCCCTCAAAACTTTCATTGGTTGTTACATTTTGGAAAACTTTGGAGCAAGTGGGGAGTAACAATTTGAAAATCTTAAGCAAAATTTTTGAAAAGTTTTGAAAAACCTTTTGAGAAATTATGAGTAAAATTTTGCTTAAGATTAAGAAGTTTGAATAAACATTGCATGAAAACTTCTTTTCTTTTAGGATTGTTGCCATGAATTATACAACAGGGTCCTTTCTTTGAAACACGGGTTATGCACTGTTATGTGTACATAAGCCAAAACGTTGAAGCTCGGGTTGTAAGCTGAAATACTTACAAGCCATTGATTTTTAGGATAAGCGCTCGAACTTTTTTGATGAAGCACTTTCCTTTCTTTGAAGATCGGGTCCTGAACTGATGTGTTCTGAAGCCATTGGGTTAAGCGCGGGTTTCGTACTGAAATGCACGAAAGCCATTAATGAAGCGCGGGTTTTGAACTGAATTGAACAAAAGCCATTTTGACCAGATTAGACAACAACCTTTGGAACCCATTTGAGCACTACACCAATGGGTTTAGCATGTTTTGCAATCCATTTGTAAGTTGTGTCAATCTGATTCAAAGAAGTTGAATTCCAACGAGGACTGAGAACAGGTGTTTCATTTGAAAATAACACTCGCGGAATCAACGGAGATTTAAAAATCTTTTTCAAAGCAGAGTCATTCTTGTTTTGCAGCGGAAGTTTTTCAGAGTTTAAAGGACTTTGCTTTGGTCTCCACACTTGCCTTACCCATGTAAAGCGAGATTGTGGAGTTTGAAATTTCGAAGTCTCTTCATGAGACATGTTTGACCTTGAAAGCTTTGGAGGAGTAGGTGTTTCAGAAAATCTTGGTTTCTTTGTAAACTTCCTTCCTTTTTGCAAAGAATAGGTAGTAAACTGGGAAACCTTTTTCGAAAATGGTTTTGAAGATTCACCCGTGTAAACCTTCTTCAAAACACTACCCTCTTTGGGAAACTTGGTTGAAACAGGAGATTTTCCTTTTGAACGGTTAAGATCATCAAACTTTGTTTTTAAGGCATTGTATGATGATCGCAAATCACTGTATTCTTTTTGAATAAGATCTTGAGATGCCAATTTAGATTCCAAAGAAGCAATTTGTTTCAAAAAATGATCTTTTTCGGCTTTTGAATCATCCATTTTACGAGCCAATTTTCGTTCGAAAACAATATTTTCTTTTTCAAGTTTTTCAAAATATGTTTCGAATTTGTTCGTTTTGTTGAAAAGATCAGTTTTGGCATCCTCAAGATCGTTTGTGCGTTGAGCTAAAAGCGTTTCAAGCTCAAACAGAGGATTTGGATAGGAAACTTTTGTAACTTGAGGCTTCAATACTTCAGACTCCTTTTGTTTCGTGTTTGATTTTTGATTCAGAACACGTGAACGCTTGATTGAATTAAACAGGTTTTTGTAAGTCTGTTTCAAATGCTCATTTTCTTTTTGTAATGATGCCACAGCATGTTCCAATTCAATGTTTTTTGTATCAATTTCATCCAAATCAAAGTTGATTTTGGCATCATCACACTTTTCTTCAAAAATCTGTTCCTTTTTAGAAGAAGCAATTCTTTTTGACAATTCTTCTTTGACTTCAGCTACTTCTTTTGAAAGTTCAGTGATTTTTCTTTTGAAACAAAGATTTTCAGATTTCAAAAAATATGTATGTTCAGAATCCACATTCTCATGCTCAAGGCTGACAGACACCGATTTGAATGACTCAATTTGATTTGTGAAAAATTCTTTTTGAATATCAAGATTTAAGCATTTTGCATCAAATTCATCTTCAAGAGAATGGATGTACTTTAAATCTTCTCTCATTTCAGTGACAAGAAATTTTTCAAAGTGTTCAAAACTGAAATTGATATTTTTCACAAGAGGTTCAATCTCATCTTTTAAATACTTACAGACTTCCCTTTTTAGCCAAGCGTCTGATGACATGAGACGACGGTAGTCACTCTCGGTGTATTGTTGTTTTGACCAAATGACCTTTAACGTGTGGTCAATGTGATATTTAAGATTACAAAACTGTTTCCTTGCTTTATTTTGCCATAAATTAGCATCATAAGTAGCAAGTTGAACTTCTTTGAAAAATCTTTTCACATTTGTTTCTTTTCTTTTTAAAGGTGGTTTTGGTATTTCTGACAATTGTATACAACCATACACAAAGCCTTGGTACGAGAGTGGGCTTTTTCCTTTTTTGGCTTTTAAGCGTTTTTCCTCTGCCAATTTTTCATCTTCTTCTGATATGAACAGAGCATCAGGCGGCAAAAATTTATGTTCCACCTGATCTGTATTTTCAAAACCAATTCCTGATTTTCCCTTATGAACTTTCTCAGCTTTAGGAATCATCATTTGAAGAGTTTGAGCACTTTGGTCTGTTTTTCGAAGTTTTTCTTCAAGATTGGTTGCTTGTTTCGAAAACTCTTGATTTTCTTTTTCAAGTTTTGTATTAACAATCTTAAGATTTGAAGTGTTTTCCTGAAGCATTGAGTACCTCATTTTTAATTCACCATTCTCTTTTAAAAGTTCTTGGACCTTTCTGTTGGCGGGGCCCAAATTTCTATCCACAAATTTCTGACCTTGAGATTTAAGGTTTGAGATTTCAGTGTCTTTGCTTTTTGTTAATTTTTCAAGCTCTTTGGACAATAAGATGTTTGTTTGCTTAGTTTTGCGATTGTCCTCTTTGCACTTTTCAAGTTCATGTTTGAAATTATGGATTAAAGAAGCAAATATGGCATGATCTTGATCATGAGAAGATCCATCCTGGGCAGGCTCACCTCCATTAGGATCCATATCTGGAGTCGTAGGAGTGATATTACTATCAAACCGATTCACCACATATGTGTCACTGATGGACTCAGGATGCGCAGGATGTGTCTTGTCATAAGCAAACACATTATCGAACAAAACAACATTATCATTATCGTGTGAATGTTGTACCGTAGCCAATATTGCTATGTCAGATGAGGATCTGATATGGTCAGCTTCAGTATCCCAAACAGCTTCATTCCTGTGTGTACTATCAGCATCCGAATCCTTCCTTGGAGTGCTGCTTTCAACATGCTGTTCTGAAGATGTGTCTGTTTCCGTGAAGACCAAGTTAGCATCAGATGTTGTTCCCACATTGACCGTGTGTTCCTCTTTGTTTGCCTCTTTCTCATTTCCCACAATTTCCTTTAATAGCATTTCTCTCACAGTTTGCTCCCTTTCCCGTTCTATCACTTTCTTCTCATTCAGCATCTCTTTCAGATGAAGTGATCTTGAAGTAAGCACCAATTCCAGTGTTCTCATATGACCAAACAACTGAAGTCTAAACGTTTCCACGTCCACGTGTCTGCTGACGCATTTACTCCATACTTCTCTTGTTGATTCATAATCTCGAGAATTTTTGATTCTAAAGTCGAGAAACCATTTAAGCTGCGTCTGGAGTGCTTGAAAGGCTTCAATGCAATCACTTCCCTGTTCAATTTGGTTCTCAATTTGAGATATGTTGTGCAGGAGTTTCTCTCTGAATTCTTCAAAATTCATTTTAGATCCGAAGAGTCTTCCAGAAATTCGATTGAATAAATATGGACTCAACATTGGTGACCTTGCATTAGAGATTGTCACACATTGACTCTTAACTCCTTGAAGGTGCATTAGGCAACGTTCCTTCGTGACATTTTGCACAACTGGAGACATCTGTCCCGCTTGAGAACTCGATTCCATTTTTCTTGTGATGTGCGATAAAGTTGATTCAGGATCTTTGCAACGAAATAGGAGATGTTGTTGTTGAAGGTTAAGTTTGGTTGTTGTTGTGAAGGTTGGTTGATGATGATCGATGAAGTTGTAGGATTGGTTGAACGAAACAAATTTAAATAAAGTTACAAAATTTGATTTGAGTATAATTAAGACAAAGTCAAAAGTTTACAATTTCGACAAAAGTTATGTAAATTACAATTTAGATAAACTCGACAATTTCTATAGAAATTTCAATTTGACCAAAATTTATACAAATTATGGCTAAATATCAATTTAGATAGAAATATATCTAATTTATATAAATCGGTAATTTATATAAAATCTAACACTCTTATACAAGAGGGTAGATAACCGTTTGTCGAAGTATTTTACACTCTTATACAAGAGTAAAAATACCGAGTTCACTTTCGAGTTGACGAAATTACGTTCGAATCAAATCCTTAAAAGTTATCTAACTTTGAAGTCTTTTAAACACAATTGCGAGGGCCAAAAGTGTCAAATTCGAAAGATCTCTTAAGGCAGCTGAAAGTACAGGGACCAAAGTTGCCAAGACTGAAAATTGCACCAAATGCGAGACAAAAGTGTGAATTGCGAGACCAAATGCGATAGCCTAGCACCAATTGCGAAAAAACTGCACCAATTGCGAGATGAATTGCGAGAAGAACAGGCAATTGCGATAAAACACCACCAATTGCGAGACTGCACTTGAATTGCGAAACAGCCCCCAATTGCGATAAAGGTTGGAATTGCGAGACAGCCCAATTGCGATAGAAGTGGAATTGCGAGATAGCTGAATTGCGATACTGACCAAATTGCGAGACGCACCAATTGCGACAGAATACAGCAATTGCGAGACAGACTGTCAATTCTGAAACTTTTCACCTTTTTCCCACTTTTTGACTTTTGAGTACTTGTGCCCACGTGAAGCCTTATTTCCCTGACAACTTTTCACCTACTTGCACACTTGCCTTACAACTTTTACCAACTAAACCAACAATAATACAGATATTCCAAATAAAGTATTCCCTTTAATTCCACAAACACATTAACAACTTCACCCTTTGTGATTATTCGATCAAACCACTTAGAACACAAACCAAAAATGCAGCTTTTTACCCAAAATCTAAGTGAGGAATAATCACAATATTTTCCAACTAAGAACAAACACCACCTTTTCTTTTTTTTTTGTGTAGATCGAAGTTAAAAAAACAAAAACTCACGTTTTTTAGAGATAAAAAACGTGGCTTATGTTTTCTTGTAATCACAAACCGAACACAAAAGCTTCCTACCTCGTTGACCGGCTCTGATACCATTTGTTATAACTAGAAATCACTCTTTATCAAACTTTTTATGCCACGTTAAGATCAAGAGATGATGGGACAAGGATGTATGTAGGATCGTATAAAGTAGAATGGATATGGATGTTAAACTTTATCTATTAAGGACACACATACATACACTGTGAACCACTTCTCAAATGAGAAGTATTTGAGCTTTAAATACTACAAGGCTATTTCCCTAATGGGCCTTGTGTGGGCATCGTGGGCTTTAGAGCTTGGATTGGGCTTTTACAAATACTTAAGCTAACATAAGCCCACTTTATACAAAGTTCTTAACTAAGTGAATGACCATCACTTTAAATTATAAAAACTAAAGCTAACACTGCCGTAAGTACAATGAGATTAAACAAGGGATTACTTGTCAACACAAACATTCTCATATGCAGATAATCTAATCCGACTTATAAGATTATATACCACATACATTACATACCTTAGGTAGTTACATCTTTGGCTTCGTATCTCATTTACAACCTCATTTAGCTATTGACCCAGTAAATCATTGATGCCAAACCATAATCAAGAATCACAACATAACTATAAGAACAAGAAACAATGAATGAACCCAAACGAAATATGTTTATTTACTGAACGAGAGTTGGTTTTTACAGACTCTTGACACACATATATATAGACAATGAATCTGTGCCATGGAGAAGAGGCATACCGATTCACAATAAACTAATCGACACAACTATTCTAACCGTTATAACCTAACTAACGGTTTATACTAATAACCTATGACCCAGCCCAATACACTTTGGGTTTTACAGACTTTACAGCAATACATAATACATATATACTAAAGTGACTCATGACTTCATACTACTTACAATATAGACCCACTAACTTTGACCAACATGGATTAAGGAATTATGTTCCAACATTAGCTTCTTTGATAAGGGGTTTTCATATTGATTCAGTACCAACTGTATCGAAAAGTATGAGTTAAACATATGATTGATGAATCAATAGACCTTCTGAAAGTGTTACTCTAGCCAACATCATACTTATAAGCCACAGAAAAGTTCTGAAATGAGCGAGCATAAACAGATGCCAACTTCGACCCATTTTGTTAGACCTAAAGTTATGTCATAGTTGGGAATTGCATTTAGTTACATGTAAAAGGGCTAGTTTAGTTAACGAGTTGGGTTTATGGACTAGAATAGATAAGTAACTTGTATAGTCTAAATGCCTAATGTATAGCCCATGAGCCAAAGCCCAACCGAAAGCCCATAGAAAGCATTAGGGCGTCACCTAGTTGCTATAAATACCTTCCTTGTCTCAACAAGGAAGGGTGGATGTCTCTTTATAATAAGGAGATGTGTGTGTTGTTCTTCTTTCTCTCTCTAGAATACACACACACCGCCCCCCATTCTTTAATCTAATATACCATGTTTAAACTTTATTTCGAGCATCCCCGACCTCCTGAATACTTGTTTTTGATCATTACACATTTGCATATATATATATATATATATATATATGGGTCAATTTAGGTAGTATTTTATCACAAATGACTCAGTTTTGCTAACTTTTAAAAGCAAGAAAAATTGAAAGGGTGAAATGGCTCAAACAGGTTGAAAGCTGCCAACAGTGTATTAAAAAATGTAAATGAAAAAAAAAGTATATATATATATATATATATAGGGTCCCTTTCTTGCGAGAACCACCTTATCTGCGTGAACTGCGAGAACCACTTATGTACTCCTAATAAAGGATAGTGTGCAACATATCAATGCAAAATGGCAGATTTTTAATTAAGGGAAGCTACATTTAATCCAAAAGGGTATAATTGTAAAAGCCATTTTTATATTATGTTGGATTTTTTTAATAAATCCCGTTTTTTTAAAACCATTAATTTCCCTTTTTTTTGGGCATGCATGTTTTTAAAATGATTTAGTGCATGGGTGTTTTTTTGAATAATTTTTTCAACATGCATGTTTTTCAAATAGTAAGGTGCATATGTGTTTTTTTAGATAATGTAAATTTATAACAAACCAAAAACATAAATGTTATACACAAAATTCGATATTAATTTAAATACAATTAAAATACAAATTTCTAAAATGCATAAAATACATGAATCTAATCGATTTATACACGTGTGCACTAATAATATTTAATAGAAATGGACATATGTGCATATAACATATAATCCATATTTGAAGTTTCTTTTAAGATATTTTCTAACATGTGTGCACGTCTTCCAAGAACATACATGCACGCCTTCAAAAAACATAGTTGTACTTCCATTTTATGATCAAATTCTTTAGAACATACGCGCACGCCTTCAAAGAACATATGTGTACTTCGAGTTTCTCATCAACTTCGTTAGAACATATGTGCACGCCTTCAAACCTAATGAAAATCATAGTCAAGATTAAATACTAAACGTATAAGCTTTATACAAACAAAATAAGAAACCCTACAATAAACTCGACTAAAATTATCAAGGAATCTAGTAGATCCTATAAGCTATAACTGAAATTGAGAACGATTATACAATAATATTTCCAAAACATATATGTTTTATAATTCAAACAGGCAAAAAATCATCAAACAGAATATAAGCTGCATTATTGGGTTCAATAATATTTCCAAAACATATATGTTCAATGATAAACATGTAGGTTTTTCCTGAACTCATTACGCATTGAACCCAGTACGCATGTGTCCATTTAATGAAAAACATGTATGTTCGTACCTCCTAAAACATACATGTTTTTCCTAAACTCGATACGCATTGAACTTAATATGCATATGTCCATTTAATGAAAAACATGTATGTTCCTGAACTCAATACGCATTGAACATACATAGCAAAAATCAAAAATCAAGTTACTCTTTATATGATATATAGCATCAACTACCACTTAATAGATTCAATCCATAAGTCTATAACAGATATGCAGTATCCTAAATCAACTACATTACTGTTTTTTTACTATTTCTTTTACATTATCTTGGATTTACATTGTTCATAGTCTTTTAAAGATTTACGTATTCATTGCGTACTGAGTTCATGAAAAACATATACACTCACATATACTAATGCGTTCTGACTTCATGAAAAACGTGTATGTTTAATGGAAACCAAGAATATACAATGAAAAACAAGTATGTTCAATGAATAACATGTATGTTCTATGAAAACCAAAATGTGTACTGAATAACATGTATGTTAATATTGAACATGGCTGTTTTTCTATGAAAACCAAAATGTGTACTGAATAACATATATGTTAATATTGAACATGGCTGTTTTTATTCAGTATATATATATATATTTAGATTATGTCTAAAACATTAAAACATGCTCACTAATAATAAACAAGATCAAAAACAATAAGTGTTCTTTCCTTTTTCTTTGGTCTGATCGAACAGTAAGCCAAAACACACCCAAAGTATTTAAATCTTTGTAACCACCAATCAAGAATTATTAAAATATGTTAAGAATAAATTAAATGAAGTTAAAATCATGATAGGATGTTTTAAAAATTTAATTAGAAACCATTAAAATCAAAAACCCAAAACCGGGTATGTTGTCTGGTTTCAGTCGAGTAGAAATCAGCCCACAAGGCTGATTTTCTACCTAAAAACCGACCCTCAAACGACCTTTATAAATTCTAAAATTTGGTGTATTTAAAGTTCACCTATCTAACTAACAATAGGAAAAGGAATTTCGAAATATGATTAAGTTTTCACCAAGATAACGAGCTCTAAAAATCTGTTTTTATCGCTAGAGGTAAAAACTTAAATTTCAGTTATTTGTTTTCAGTTTTATTCGCCCCAACTCTCTAACTTTTGACCTATAAATCGACAACCTAGAGACCACCAAAAAATCTAATTTCTGGTGTGATTAAAGACCATCTATCAAGCTAAATTTAGGAGAAAGAATCGAGTAAAAAGGTTAAACGAGTCAAAAGTTATCGAGTCCTAAACATTGCCCATTTTCGCTAAATTTGGAAACTTAAAATTGTCAGTTATTTATTTTTCAGTTTATTCAACCAACAGCCCTACTCTAGACCTATTTTTCGACCCTTAGACCTCCTCTAAAAATTTTAAGATTTTGGCATATTAAAATTTACATAACTAACTTATTTTAGGAAGAAGAATCATATAAAATGATCGAGTGAGTTAAAAGTTATTAGTGTCCAAAGTTCATCCCATCGCTAGAATCAAAAAGCCAAAGTCCGGTTTTAATAAAACTTATGTCTAATCGATCGACTTTAGACATATTATTTCTAGTATCAAATGATTTTCATAAAATACGAAATTTGGCATACTCAAAGATGACTTGGCTAGCTTTTTATAGGAATAGAAAGTTCGAAAAATGATTTGTTTTCATGTAGATATTAAAATCCAAAACTCTAGCCAAAGTCACTAAAATTCATGCGTATTAATTTTGAGTTAAAAAGAGTTTTATTGGGCTCATTTTTTAAATACTTTATATTAAGGACCATTTTTGTCAACAACAAATAAAAAGGGTAGAAAATGTCATTTTTGAAACTAAATGGTAAAAGTTGTAATTTTCCAAAAGTTCAGGGTATAAACTGTCATTTGACCAAACCTTAGGGATAAAAGTGTAATTTTTTTATCATTTTTATTTTTCAATTTAATAGAAAATATATTAACATAATACGTTTTCACCGACAACAAACGAACGAAGAATCTACTTAACGAACAGAGTATTTAATTAACCAACGAACAAAATGAAAACATAAATATAAGTAATAAGATAAATCTTATAACTTTTGAAGAAACTTTATGTTGTCCCAAATATTAACATTTAAACAACAACCAAAACATTGCGAAACGAACATTGGAAACTTATATATTCCGAAACAGTTATTAAAACTTGACATAACCAACCCAGGTTACGAGCCGGAGACGTTTATCAACTTTGTTTAACCTTGTTTTCCATCCAGACTGTTCAGGTGGTATTTACAAAGACCCTTGTAGCATTTTCCAATAATTGTTAGGGATAGACGATGAAGACCCTCAAAGTCTAACCACATTTGTAATCCAAATCGCACAATTGCTCTTTGTTGAGTATTATCCAACCCAAGTGAAGTTTATCTAAGCAAACATTCTTTTTAGCATATTGTTTCTCAATTTTACTTAGTTAAGTGTATTTAAAGTCTTTTATTAGTTTAAATTAATTTTGTTTAGTTCCAATAGTTTTATAAAAACAAAACAAACCCCCATTTCATAACTAAATATAAAACAAACACTGATTATCTTGATTTGATTTTGGCTAACTTGGGACGATAAATCCGGTTCTTACCTTACTATATTATATACGATTGGTGCACTTGCCATTTGTGTGTAGTCTCTAATTTGATAATTTCCAAATTTTATTTTACAAGTATCACACACATCAGCGTAATAAAATTTTATTTTGTTCACTTGAGTTACTAAAGTTAAAAAAAATGACATTTGAGTAATTAAATTTACAAAAATATACATACACATCATCGAACTTGAAAAACGCAACATTTATGTTACATAACATATTAAAAAAATATGCGTTCAAGTCACTCCGATTAACATTCATATTTTAGAACAATATTCCTTCTTAATAGCTCAGTAAACAAGTGAACAAAATTAAAGTTCATTACCTTAAGCGCATTTTTTTTTAAAGTTTAGTTCAAATATAGCGGCACATAATCTCAAACGTTATAGTCTCCCACTCTAATCTAGCTAGGCTAATTGTAATAACACCTAGCTACAAATGGATGTTATCACTTATCACTTCCTAGATGTCCTCAATTACAAAACACAATTCACTCACCTATAGATTACGTTAGTGTAATATACAAAGTTGGTTAGAAACTTTGTACAAAAACTTGTGATTTTGTTTAAACATACTATATTCTTTTATTAAAAACTAGTTTGAGAAGTACCTACTATATTCTTGAATCCTTTCATTTCAGATGCACTTATCTAGTTAGCAATAAAATACAGCTTGAATCAAACATACTCACACATAAAGTCAATAAATATAAAAAATAAGTTGAAACTTGCCCCTGGAAAGAACAACATTACATGTATATCTTATATACCATGAACCAGGCCAAATGGTGTTTCTATTACCCGTATATGCTAAAGCTTTCACAAATAACACTAACAAAACTTTACTCGAGTTTTCACCACGAATAGGCGAAACCAATGATGACTATCCCCAATTTTTTATTTTAAGATTCAAGCTTCGCTTCTTTAGGTTCAAACCAAACTGTCTCTCCATGTAAATTCTAACCACAAACCCATAAACATAACTGAAGTAGTGTTGTTAAACAACATCAACCCATTTTGTTTTGAATTTGTCAATGGACATGTACTAAAAACTCAACATATGATGGACTATTTGGAGACTTGTCTTCCACCATATACGAGAAGAATGTCATTTCTGGAATTGAAACTAATATCAGAAACTATTAAAAAAAAATAATAATAAAAAAAAATAAAAAAAAAATTGTAAGTTAGATTGACAAATGTGTCCGCAATGTACTATATTTTCTTTATCTTGTCTTTACAATGCTACTTTTAGATACTTTGCAAATACTCAGAAAAGACTCAATTTTCATACAAATACAGAACTAAGAGATATATATTATAAAACTCACCTGATGGTTCTCCTTACATGCATAATTTTAGCCTGCCGTAAGTACAATGAGATTAAACAAGGGATTACTTGTCAACACAAACATTCTCATATACAGATAATCTAATCCGACTGATAAGATTATATACCACATACATTACATACCTTAGGTGGTTACATCTTTGGCTTCGTATCTCATTTACAACCTCATTTAGCTATTGTCCCAGTAAATCATTGATGCCAAACCATAATCAAGAATCACAACATAACTTGATGCGTGGTTTTGCAACCTTACAACAGGTTTTACCTCTCGAGGGATCTCAAGAGGCTTACAACCCCACCAGGCAGTGTACCTGACCGATGTAGTATAGTGTAGTGGTAAGTACGGGGGATTGATCGTTCTCCACAGGGAATAGTGTTCGTTAGGTATGAAAAACTACTTTAATAGGTCTAAGGGTGAGGGAAGATTCTTTTTGTATTTTTATATTTTTATGAAAGCAAGTAAAATCTCTGGTTTGAAGGAGTGGGCGGAATTAGTTGCTAGTCAACTAACCCAAATAACTACGAATGCAATTAAAATAAATAACATAAAATGAAAAGGTTGTGAAACTTATGTGGAGAGAAATGTGTTTACTTAGATTTCCTTACTCCCTAACTATCTTTTACCGGTTGATTAGTGTGTATTAATTGCGTGGATGACGGGTGTATTCCTTAATACCAATCGTGGGGTGGCGTACGTACTTCCCCAACTCTATGAGCTCCTACTTCACTCCTATGTCGAGCCGGCTAGGAAGCTCCTAACATGGGATCACTAGAATTCGCTCATGCATTAAATACAACCATAAAAACCTTAGTACGCATTGGTTCATGTTTCTTAAGACGTTCAAGCAAGTTACCGAATAGGAAGTTAGCCAGTTTTCTTAAGCCTAACATCGATAAACAATCATCCAATATAATTAATAACACACTAATAACCAATAATCAATAGTTAGGTTTCATTAGATCTAAGCAAACACAAGATAAATCTAGCCTAGCATGTTAATCAAAAGACAAGAACAAGATGTAATCAAACAACACATAGACATATTGATTGATTAAATAAATACTTATCTTCAATTAAACATGGGAGATCCAAGGGTATGAAAACCCTTAAAAATGGCAGAAATTCGTCTTAGTGTTTCTCCTCCAAAGTTACACACAATAAGTTCCACACTAATGACAAGAAAATTGCAAAACTATATATAGAGTTTAAGGGCTGACAGCGTCACGTTGTAGATCCTGACGCCGTCACCTCGCCGCTTTTAGGGTTCCCGGATGGCCTTCCAGACGCCGTCCCTCTTTAGACCTCCAAAATCCGCTCTGCCTTATCAAAGCTTGACGCCGTCAGAAATGAGCTTGACGCCGTCCCTCTTTAATTTAAACCGTGATGGCCTTGATCACTTCAAAGGGTGACGCCGTCAAATTTTTCATGCAAAATTCTCTGGCTTATCATGTGTATTTTTTCATATCCACCTTTTTTGCCAAGCCATGACGCCGTCAAGGGCAATCCCTAACGCCGTCAAAGGTACTTTTCAGCCGATTTTGAGACTTTGTCATTTTCTTCACTTTTATGCTCCAAAAACGTCCAAAATGCTTCCTTTTCCAGATTTCTTCTCCAAAGTACCTAAAATGACAAAAGGAACGATTTAGGGCAATATTTGATCAAATAAATACGATTTAGGGCTTAAATGACCCCCTAAAAGCGGTACACTTTTCGCTTCATCAAATACCCTTACACTTGAGATTTGCTTGTCCTCAAGCAAATGCGCTTTTATTCTAATCAAAATACAAGTTAGGGGTCATTTAACGCTAATATAAAAGTAATTACAACAAATAGTCATTCCACTTTAATCATAATAAGCACGGAGATTACAAACTAGCACCTCACAAGTAGTGTTTAGATACTCACATCTCTCAGGTGTCATCAAAATAAATCTCATAAATGAAAACGGATAATATCTCTCACTACCTGTCATAGCAAATAGATTACCATAGGCTTGGGAAAGGATCGAAAACCTCCTCCACTAGGCGTAAGCACCTAAGATAAACTATCAAAGAGGGCTTTTAAATGGGTTATAGCGTGAGGTGTAGGGATATGATAAACACGGTTTTGTTGGATAAGGGATATTTTACTGGTGGCGAGTTAAAGATCTTGATCAATTACATGTACTATACAATGTTGCTAAGCCAAGACTCGACTCAATCTTAAGCTAAAAACAAAATAACAAAAACATAAAATAAACATAAAATGAAACGGGATGGTAGTCCGTATGTTTTTTCTATTTTTTTCTTTTTCTCATTTTTTTTTTTTTTTTTTTTTCATACACTCTTGCCCTACCATCCAAAATAATACATCATAGGGGCGTTGCATTCCCCTTACACTTGAACTTTTACATAACTTTACAAATAACTATTCTAATGACTCGAATTAAGATAATTGAAAAACTTGGAGTACTTTTAAAATATTTAGCACATATGGGGGTAATAAATGATGTTCTTCCCCATTACTCCATTACACTAGTACTTTACCCATGAGTCCCAATCGTCCCAAAACAATATGTACAAGGATATGACTCGACTTAGCAACCATGTAATCAACTAGATAATTAACTTGGGTTTAAACAAATGTTGTCACAATAATGCACTAAAAATGAGTGCAAACAAGGTGGGCTAAGGCGATTTGGGTGTACATTTTAGTGGGGTGTAACAAATTCTTCCTTTAAGTAAAATGCTTAAAGGTCGAAACGAAAAGATAGGCTCTGAGGGGTGTACTAGGGGTATCGTGTACTAAAAATGAGTACAACGCAAAGGGTGTGGGAGAATTACTTGACCAATGTAGCCAAAGTAATTATAACAAAAACACAGGTGTAAAAAAATGGGTTAATCCTAATGCCTCTTATCATGTAGTAAATCTAACTACACGAATGTAGTCTCACTTGTGGCCTCGGAATGGTCCTAACGCAAGTTCTAGAATCTAAGTGCTACCGGTACACACATCATAGCATAAATGCTTTTCCTACCAATTCTAGGGGCGAACCTCACATATTTGGGGGTGGAAAATTTTTTAGTGGTACGGTTTTTGTGCTAGTCATATAACTCCTATCCATGAGACGCTCATTAAGATCAAAGTTTCACTCCTAAATGTTGTAAAAAAATTTAAATTTGGCACTAAAATTGCCCTAACAAGTATTTCTCTCAGTTTTATTACACATCTACTATTAAACAAACAAAAATCAAGCGTAAAAGCATTCTCTAATCGTACTTTACCCCACTTACACTTAAGATGAACATTGTCCCCAATGTTCAAATAACAAGATGTAAAAGTAATAAGGTAAAAGAATGAAATCAAATACTACCCTGATTCGCTCGGTGGATAATGTGGTAACATGGTTAGATCTTCTTCCAAGAGAATGTAGAAGCTCCAAGGCTAATGCATCGCCATAAGCTTGATCCAACAAACATTTCCTTGTCCAAAATAACCTGTTAAACCTAAGAAAACAAACACGAAAACCTGCATAACATCGGCGGGATAAATCTATATATAAGGATATAATTCTTGTGGAATGATAGTTTTGCAGATTCCTGGAGATTATAAGTTAGAGATTTAATAAAAACTTTTTATGAAAACAAAACTTTCAAAATTTTCAGAAAATTAAAACCTGACGCCGTCAGGTTGTTAAGCCTGACGCCGTCAGAAATGATCTGACAGAATTCTCATGTTAAGTTTCCGAAAAATTTTTGGAAAAACCTATACCTTACTTCCTGGAAATCCTGCAAAACATCATTATGACTCGATACAAGCATTTGACTTAAACAAATACGAATATGTATGTTAATTTATTATTATTACGATTCATGTTCATTTGTGTTATAATAAACCGATTTGGATTTCCCTTACACTTATCTTTTACAAAATACCTTTATATGTAGTTAAGACGAAGTTAAAAACAAGATAAAGCATTTTCACAATTTAGTTTTGAACATGAATCAATAATAATAAAAATTAAACACACATACGGAAACAAATAAAATCAAACAAACAAACAAATAAACACACAAAACAAATAAAGCTTGGGTTGCCTCCCAAGAAGCGCTTTTCTTTATTAACGAGTCTTGTAGCTAGACTCAAAGTCACTCTACCCTATGTAAGTGAGCTCGTCATCGAGGACGTCTTTAGGGTTAAGCTTGGATTGAAGTTTCCTATTGGTCCGCTTAGTACAATATATCCTTTCAAACTTCTCTCCATCCGGGTCATACAATGTCATCTTAATATGCCATGACCCATCTCCATCTTTGGGTGGTTTGTCCCAATCCCACTTATGATCATCGTCCTCACAATTCCACTTATTCATCCCTAGGTTAATTGGCAAAACTCCTAGGAAATCAATAATCCTCCTAAAAACTAGAGGGTCTTCAAACGGATCCAATTCGGTGTCCCTAGCCAAGAGTTGCTCTACCGTATGTGTTCGGTTAACAAAGTCCTCTTCTAGGTAAAATGGGCGTTGGGGTCCTATGAAGTCTCTATCGATCCAAGGTCCATATCTAGATGGTCTCCTATTTAATTCTAACCAATGGGGTGTTGGTTCCTCACTAGTATCATAGGCGTGTTTCTTCACATCATAGACTGACCAAGTATCTCCTTCTCCTACCGCTATCTTGGATTCCTTACAATCAATCATAGCACTAGCGGTCGCCAAAAATCCTCTACCTATCAACAAGGGGCATGTAGGGTCGCTAACCATATCAAGGACGTGGAAATCGGCTAAAATGGTTAGTTTTCCTATGTGTACTAACACGTCCTTGACTACTCCAACCGGGTAAGCAACACTCCCATCCGCTAAGCCTATTATCACCTCGGTTTCTTCAAGTTTTCCTGGTTTTAGAGAGGTGTAGAGAGGTAACGGAAGTAGGTTAAGGCTTGATCCAAGATCGGCTAATGTGTCATAAGCCTCCGAATTACCGATCTTGCAAGGTAGAACAAATAAGCCCGGATAATCTAACTTCTTAGGTAGCTTGTTTTGAACGAAGGCGGTCCCTTTTTCGCCTAACTTGAGCTTCTTCTCATCCAACACATCAATAACCGGACTTTCAAGGTGGAGCTCCTTGAATTCTTCGTCAAGGTTTTGAGTGGGAGGTGTTTCAACTATGACTTGGGTTTGCTTGAAACACGTGCTCATGGAATTGACCGAATAATATTGTGGACAAGAACTAGGAGACGAAACCGACGAGATGGCGTTGACGTTTAGTTTCGGGTTCTTGACTGTGTTGCTAGGGAGTGCTCCCATTTCTCGGTCATTGAGGGCTTTCAACAAAGTGTCAATCTTATTGGTCATCTCGCTTTGTTTTTGTTTGAAATCGGCTTCAAACTTGGCCAAACGAGCTTCTTGAGATGCCATAAATTGAGACATCAATCCTTCAAAGTTATTGGTACTACCATTGTTGGAAGGATTGTTGTTGAAAGTACGGTTCGAGTTGGAACCGCTTGATTGGAAACGATTAGGTGGGTTGGAAGAATTGGTTTGTTGTGTGTTTTGGTTTTGTTTCCACCTAAGGTTTGGGTGATTTTTCCATGAGGGGCTGTATGAATCACCGTAGGGGTTTGGCTCGGGTTTGAAAGTGTACCACTTGTCTCCCGCTCCGTTGGTAAGCGAGGATGCGTAGTCCGCAAAAGCTTGTTCGGGGAGTTCCATGCAATCACGAGTGTCGTGGGGACCACTACATAATTCACATGAAGAAGTGATTTTGGTCACTTGGCTTGAAGGTTTAGGAGCCTCGTAGGATTTCATAAGAAACTTGACTTGGTCTTCAAGTTCTATGATCCTACGGTCGGAAGTGCTTGAATTATTCGAAGGCAAAGATATTGCCTTGACCGTTTTATTCAAATCACGGGGATCACTCCAACTTTCGTTGTCATAAAGAGCAAGATCTTCTAGGAGAGCCCATGATTGTTCCGCACTTAGATCACGTAGCTTACCACTGGCCGATTGGTCAATGGTTTGCCTCGTGGATAAATTGATATGGTCATAGAAGATTTGGACTTGGAGCCAAAGTTCTATGCCATGGTGAGGGACTTTTTGGAGTAAGTCCTTGAATCGAGTCCATGCCTCGTAGAGGGTTTTGCCTTGACGTTGTTGGAACATCAAGATATCATTCCTTAGCTTGGTAGTTCTTCCCGGTGGGAAAAACTAAGGAAGGAAACGAGTGGTGAGATCATCCCAAGAGGTGATGGATCCTGCGGGTAGACGCTCTAGCCATTGACTAGCTTGGTCCCGCAGAGAGAATTGAAAAAGACGCAGTCGGGTCGTCTCTCGTGTGGCAACATCAAGGTCTATAGAATCAACAATTTTGAGAAAGTCCTTGAGATGTTGATTAGGATCTTCGGAACGAAGTCCATGGAATGCGCATCCGCTTTGCACCAACCGGATGGTGTCGGATCGCAAGGGAGTGACATTGGCTCCTTGAGTGAGCTCAATGGTGTTTCGATAGCCATGGTAGCTAGGACGGGAGTAGTCTCCTAAGGTACGGGCTCTAGGAGGTGGGTGTTGTTGTGGTGGTGGGTTGTTGGGATCAAGGATATTACCATCTTCCATGATGTCGGATGGTAATGGTTACGAACAAAGAAACGAAGAAAAAAGATAGACTAAAGAAAAACCTAGAAAAATAAAATAAAAATCTCACTAGAAAGGAATCTAGTGAGTAGACCTAATAAAAATTCAACCTAAACAATAACTATTCCCCGGCAGCGGCGCCAAAAACTTGATGCGTGGTTTTGCAACCTTACAACAGGTTTTACCTCTCGAGGGATCTCAAGAGGCTTACAACCCCACCAGGCAGTGTACCTGACCGATGTAGTATAGTGTAGTGGTAAGTACGGGGGATTGATCGTTCTCCACAGGGAATAGTGTTCGTTAGGTATGAAAAACTACTTTAATAGGTCTAAGGGTGAGGGAAGATTCTTTTTGTATTTTTATATTTTTATGAAAGCAAGTAAAATCTCGGGTTTGAAGGAGTGGGCGGAATTAGTTGCTAGTCAACTAACCCAAATAACTACGAATGCAATTAAAATAAATAACAGAAAATGAAAAGGTTGTGAAACTTATGTGGAGAGAAATGTGTTTACTTAGATTTCCTTACTCCCTAACTATCTTTTACCGGTTGATTAGTGTGTATTAATTGCGTGGATGACGGGTGTATTCCTTAATACCAATCGTGGGGTGGCGTACGTACTTCCCCAACTCTATGAGCTCCTACTTCACTCCTATGTCGAGCCGGCTAGGAAGCTCCTAACATGGGATCACTAGAATTCGCTCATGCATTAAATACAACCATAAAAACCTTAGTACGCATTGGTTCATGTTTCTTAAGACGTTCAAGCAAGTTACCGAATAGGAAGTTAGCCAGTTTTCTTAAGCCTAACATCGATAAACAATCATCCAATACAATTAATAACACACTAATAACCAATAATCAATAGTTAGGATTCATTAGATCTAAGCAAACACAAGATAAATCTAGCCTAGCATGTTAATCAAAAGACAAGAACAAGATGTAATCAAACAACACATAGACATATTGATTGATTAAATAAATACTTATCTTCAATTAAACATGGGAGATCCAAGGGTATGAAAACCCTTAAAAATGGCAGAAATTCGTCTTAGTGTTTCTCCTCCAAAGTTACACACAATAAGTTCCACACTAATGACAAAAAAATTGCAAAACTATATATAGAGTTTAAGGGCTGACAGCGTCACGTTGTAGATCCTGACGCCGTCACCTCGCCGCTTTTAGGGTTCCCGGATGGCCTTCCGGACGCCGTCCCTCTTTAGACCTCCAAAATCCGCTCTGGCTTATCAAAGCTTGACGTCGTCAGAAATGAGCTTGACGCCGTCCCTCTTTAATTTAAACCGTGATGGCCTTGATCACTTCAAAGGGTGACGCCGTCAGATTTTTCATGCAAAATTCTCTGGCTTATCATGTGTATTTTTTCATGTCCACCTTTTTTGCCAAGCCATGACGCCATCAAGGGCAATCCCTGACGCCGTCAAAGGTACTTTTCATCCGATTTTGAGACTTTGTCGTTTTCTTCACTTTTATGCTCCAAAAACGTCCAAAATGCTTCCTTTTCCAGATTTCTTCTCCAAAGTACCTAAAATGACAAAAGGAACGATTTAGGGCAATATTTGATCAAATAAATACGATTTAGGGCTTAAATGACCCCCTAAAAGCGGTACACTTTTCGCTTCATCATAACTATAAGAACAAGAAACAATGAATGAACCCAAACGAAATATGTTTATTTACTGAATGAGGGTTGGTTTTTACAAACTCTTGACACACATATACATAGACAATGAATCGGTGCCATGGAGAAGAGGCATACCGATTCACAATAAACTAATCGACACAACTATTCTAACCGTTATAACCTAACTAACGGTTTATACTAATAACCTATGACCCAGCCCAATACACTTTGGGTTTTAGAGACTTTACAGCAATACATAATACATATATACTAAAGTGACTCATGAATTCATACTATTTACAATATAGACCCACTAACTTTGACCAACATGGATTAAGGAATTATGTTCCAACATTAGCTTCTTTGATAAGGGGTTTTCATATTGATTCAGTACCAACTGTATCGAAAAGTTTGAGTTAAAAAGATGATTGATGAATCAATAGACCTTCTGAAAGTGTTACTCTAGCAAACATCATACTTATAAGCCACAGAAAAGTTCTGAAATGAGCGAGCATATACAGATGCCAACTTCGACCCATTTTGTTAGACTTAAAGTTATGTCATAGTTGGGAATTGCATTTAGTTACATGTAAAAGGGCTAGTTTAGTTAACGAGTTGGGCTTGTGGACTAGAATAGATTAGTAGCTTGTATAGTCTAAATGACTAATGTATAGCCCATGAGCCAAAGCCCAACCGAAAGCCCATAGAAAGCATTAAGGCGTCACCTAGTTGCTATAAATACCTTCCTTGTCTCAACAAGGAAGGGTGGATGTCTCTTTATAATAAGGATGTATGTGTGTTGTTCTTCTTTCTCTCTCTAGAATACACACACACCGCCCCCCAATCTTTAATCTAATATACCATGTTTAACCTTTATTTCGAGCATCCCCGACCTCCTGAATACTTGTTTTTGATCATTACACATTTGCATATATATATATATGGGTCAATTTAGGTAGTATTTTATCACAAATGACTCAGTTTTGCTAACTTTTAAAAGCAAGAAAATTTGTAAGGGTGAAATGGCTCAAACAGGTTGAAAGCTGCCAACAGTGTATTAAAAAATGTAAATGAAAAAAAAATGTATATATATATATATATATATATATATATATATATATATATATATATATATAGGGTTCCTTTCTTGCGAGAACCACCTTATCTGCGTGAACTGCGAGAACCACTTATGTACTCCTAATAAAGGATAGTGTGCAACATATCAATGCAAAATGGCATATTTTTAATTAAGGGAAGCTACATTTAATCCAAAAGGGTATAATTGTAAAAGCCATTTTTATATTATGTTGGATTTTTTTTAATAAATCCCGTTTTTTTTAAAACCATTAATTTCCCTTTTTTTTCGGCATGCATGTTTTTAAAATGATTTAGTGCATTGGTGTTTTTTTGAATAATTTTTTCAACATGCATGTTTTCACTACAAGAAAAGTGGCTTTTTAGGACCCCCATAAGCGTCCTAAAATGGTACTTTTTAGGACCTTTCATTTAATAGGACCAAGGATGAAAGCGTTTCATGTAAGGCGGTCGTAATAGGTCCAAAGCGTCCTAATATCTCAAATACCTTATGAAACCAATTTTATGGTCGTATTATATGACTATAAATAACCCAAATAGCGTCCTAATAAAACCATATTAGGACACTTTTACAATGTTTTTACATGTGCTTACCTACTTTTAATCTTTTGAAACACTTAAAAAGGTCCTTAAAAGTTTGTTAGGACACATATGATGCAACATCATAGCTATTTTAGCAACCAAGAAAAGGGTCCTAATAACTCAAATAAGATTATGATACCAATTTTATGGTCGCATTATAGGTCAAATAACGTCCTAATAAAACCATATTAGGATATTTTTACAATGTTCTAACATGTGGTAACCTACTTTTAATCTTTTGATACACATACAAGCATCCTTAAATGTTGATTCTTAGGACGGTTATCATATAACATTATAGTTACTTTAACACCAAGAAAAGGGTCCTAATATCCCAAATACGATTATGAAACCAAATTTATGGTCGCATAATATGTCCATGAACAACCAAATAACGTCCTAATAACAACATATTAGGACACTTTTGCAATGTTCTAACATGTGGTTACCTAATTTTAATCTTTTGATACACATAAAAGCGTACTTAAAAGATAATTGTTAGGACGCTTATCATGTAACATTATAGCTACTTTAGCACCAAGAAAAGGGTTCTAATATCTCAAAGAAGATTATGAAACCAATTTTTTGGTCGTGTAAAATGTCTATTAACAACCTAAATAACGTCCTAATAACAACATATTAGGAGACTTTTACAATGTTAAGCGTCCTTAAAAGTTTAATGTTAGGACGGTTAATAAGTTTAATAGGACAATTTCAAAGTCCTGAGAAGTCATATGATAGGACGCTATTTTCAGCATGCACACTCTATTATTACGATATGAATAAAAGATCAACTAATTATTAAATGAATAAAACGAAATTGTATTTCAAATAAGCAATTGTCATAACAAAAGCACTAAACATAAATAAGGTAGACACTATCCAACATAAAGTCTTGTAACATTAAACAATAAATTAAAGCAACAAGAAGCTTAGTCCGGGGACATCATGCATCCTTTCTCAATCCTCACGGACCACCTACAAATAAACATCCATGTATAAGCATTAAGCTCCATGTTATTAAAATTATTGGTATCACAAGATTAACAAAGACATACCGAGATAAAGGGACAAGGCCATGCTATGGTTGCACCAACACAGTCTTCAATTGTGGCAAATAACCCATATGGTCTCACCAACATTTCATCTCTTTTTGTTGGTACTTGAACGTTTACCTCACACTATCCTCGTCCAATCTCTGTACCACCAACTAGATCATTTGGGTTCAAGCTCCTCACCCATCCTTTTGCTACAGTCTCGGTTGAGTTTAGAATGCTTTTAATGAAAACTTCATCCCCGACCTAGATTTCAGTTTTCAACAAACATTTATCAATTTATAGTCAGACACATGTATTAGGTTAAACAGATGTAATACTGCAGGTATGGAGGCTGGTGTATACAAAGGAGGTCAAAAATTGATCAGTGTATGGTGAATATGTGAAAATATGTATCTGACGTTATGAAAATGCAACAATACTATATTGGAGATGCAACAACTAATGAGATATGTAACGTCCCCTATTCTGCAATTTATTCATGCAACAATTTGCTTATTTCTCAATTGTCATCCAGAGAATTTCGCTGTCTAGTCATATTTTAATGGTATTCTAGAATATAGACATTTGAAATTGCTAGGGAGAACTACTAAACTGATGCCTAAACTTCCACAACATATAATATCCAGTTAGCATAATGCAAATCATATCTATATGACTTCTCAAATGTCACGCAATCACCAAAGTGGCACAATGGTGGCTCAAACCAATATCAGGCTATGAGCATCCCAAAACTGTACATTGCATATCTGCAACTACTTTACTTAATTCAGAAAGGTAATTTCCATTCAACTAGCTTGTTACGCCAAGCAACGATTTATAATAGAAACATACCCGTAAACGTCGAGGTTCATTGGTTACAACGGGAGAATGTGGTGATGTAGCAGGTGGAACACTGGAACCATCCGTCGACCCTTTCATCTCTGATAACTGGGCTCATAACTGTTCATTTTCACTAGTAAGTTCTCCACATCTAGACTTCAATTCGTTGTTTTCTCTATGAAATGCTGAATGACTTGGTGCTACACCCCAAACATCAGAAGCACGAACACCTAGACCATACATGACTGCTTCACCATTTCGATCGTTACCCATAACTTGAGAAAAAATATCATCTAGTCCAGGCTTATCAATCGAACCCTCGGGCAGATTATCACTAAGTCGTTTCATTTCATCCTGCATTTTATATCAACATGAACAACATATAGGAAAGGCATGTATTACGAAAAAAAGCATATTGTGTTTAACTTCTGCTATTAATACACTTTTCAAAACATAAAAGCATATTACTTACAATCACATTTGCAGTGTCAACATTTATGGTATTTCCATCTTTGGAGAAGCATTCACTAAAAAGATCCAATCGACTTGGATCTTGTCCCAAAGATGTCTGTATGAATAAAAAGAAAATGAATATTAACAGTGGATATCGACAAGATACATTAACAATCCCACTGTCTCCATACAGTTACATTTAACCCTTCACGGACGCGAGCATAACTTTTTTTACCAGTTCTTTGGATCATCTTCTTTTTTGCCCGATTCGCCTTGTTTTTTTCACTTAAACTCTGCAGCAGGAAAGTAAAATATCATAATGGGAAATTAAGTAATGTTATTTAAAGTGGAAGAGTATTTCACACCTTAGTCTTTTCTTTATTCCAATACTTCACAAGTCTCTTCCATTGTTTTTTTTGCACTTGCTTTGGCCTAGACCTTATTTGTTGCTTAACTGACAAAGATGGATCATGGTAGAGTTGCTTAACTCTTGCCCTCCAGTTCTTCACCTTCCGCCCAAATGATTGCAATACCCATCTTTCTCCAGCTTCCGGTATATCAAATTTTGTCTAAAAAATGTAATAGCTCACATTAGAAAACAAATACTTTATTCATTAACATACAAATTTAACATTGTGTACCTTTAAGAGTTCAAGCAAAGCTTTTTTTTTTTCGGCGTCAACTTTATTCCATGGTTTATAAATCAGACAATACTTTCCGCTCCTTGAAAGGGTTCCCATGAAATGGGTCAGATGACTACTTCTGTCGTTAACAGGTTGTCCGTGTTCATTAACTAAAATAGTAATTCTTTCCCCTTTTTCTTGGGCCCAAACTTTTGCCATACGTGTTGGTCCTCTCTTTCTTTTGCTCAGAATCCGAACTACAAAAAGTGAACATGATTTACAATAGATACGTATACATTTAAAATACTAAATAAATTGAAATGGAGGCAATATCTTAGCGTTGTATTTTGTCTTGTTTTAATTTAACTTCATTATATATTCTTCTTATATGACACAATATATGATTTTTAAAATGATGCAATCAAGTAGACCAGGTTAACCTGTTTCGTTTACTGCTTGTGTAACTTCATGGTCTTCTTCATTTTCAAGTCGCTGAGCTTCAAACTCTTCTTCACCTATATCGTCACCGTCATTTGCTAAATCGTTCTCATTCTCCAAAGCATCCTCATTCTCCATATCATCCATGTCTTTATCTACATCATCTTCGGAAATAGCTTGTTGTTCAATATCTTCATTCATATGTATGTCTTCAATAACATCATTTTCAGCATCATATTGTTGTTCATTGTTATCTGTAGTAATAAAAAAAAAATGTAAGCATCGAAAACAGTTAACTAAATATACAGTTAATAGTAATTTAATATCATATATATAATATATAATATTTGAAATTTATTTATAGGTACCATCATCAGAGCTCAAGTCACGCTCCCCGTGGTCATCATCGTTGTCAATTGCAAGTAAGTTTATCTCAGCTACAGTTGATCTCCCTCTCTTGACAGAATTAGAATTTTGTAAATCTTTTTCCTTCAACTGACCTTTTTGTTTTGTATGATTTGTATCAGCTGGTTGATCATTTATCGTTTGGTCTTGGTCGGACTCCCGTACCCTACTATGTATTGCCCTCCCTGTATGAATCAGTTGTCCCTTTTGCGAACGAGATTGTGAAGATGTTAGCCCACTGGAGCCATTCGGAGCAGTCATTCGTTTTAGTGCTAAATTTTTATATCTAGTCATGGACTGTGGAGCAATGTATTTTCGATGCTGTTTCATGCAACTAGAATTGTTAGAAAACGAACATAAAGAAATTATATTAGCCAAATTTATTATTAGTACCTTTTTATTTGTTTCTGTAGCCGCTTCTTCTGGCTTATCTTGCTCAGCATTAAGATCAAGGTCTGAACCAGACATATAACCTGCATCTTTCTCACTGGTATCCGTTGGTTTCGTTTTCTTTTTCTTTGTTTTGTCACTCTGTACTAGACTTGTCATAGACTTAACAATATTTTTCACTCCCAAAGCTTGTAATCTCTGTTGGTTTTCTTGAATCCTTGCCCTTCTGGACATTTCATAATCATTTGTGTTTCTCGTGGAGACTTGGCATTGCATCCTTTTATTTTCCATTACTGGTGCACAAAAAAAATAAAATAATTATGAGATTGCAAAGAACAATATCCATTTAAATTAAACAGTTTGTAGCAAGCATTAAACCAACATCCATGGCCACAACCTATATACAGCCTTAAAAGCTACAACTTAGAACCGAATAGCCGACTCTAAACAAGATTACGAAAAAAAACGCTCGTGACCACAAATCTAAGACAATTCAATTTCACACTCAACCACCCTACCATCACATATGAAATCAGTCATATAAAATCAGCACCCTACCATCACATATGAAATCAGTCATATAAAATCTACACCCACAACAAAACACAAACTTTAAATGACATTACAAAGTACCTTCGACCAGAGATTATACAACATGTGTAAAATCAGTACTAACGATCACACACGACAGCCTAAAAGACATCACAAAGACTTGTGGTTATCCAATAATAGCATCCAAATAAGAAAAAGGTTTTGGAAAATGGTCATCCGCAACTAAAATACAACTTGTAGCACATCACAAATAAGCAGCACTTATGATCACATATGAGACTCATCACAATAGGTCAACCAAACACAAACTCGAACCCACCATTTCTCACACTTAAGATTCTCACACTTAAGACTCATCACAAAGATTAAACAAACACTAACAATATATAACAATAACAATATATAACAATGATAATGACAATAATAATAACAATAACAATAACAATAATAATAATTATAACAACAATAATAATAACAATAACAGAGGTTTCCATTACCTGTTGAGTCAGACCTTGACTCAAAAGTGAAAACCAACAATCGTTGTTTTGCTGCCCACGTACAACCCTAAACCGAAATTGAGATTTTAACCGTATGTGAAAATTGATTTCCATTATTAAAATTGTATAAAATACTTGATTTCCTAAAATATATGCTTGATTTTCGCAGCGCCAAAACTTATTTACTAATCTGAATTTTTCCCCAAAAAATTTAAACTAGTTCATACTGAATAGAAGGTGAACGTGGGAGGGTAAATTTTCCCCAAAATTTTAGGGTATAATTTGATGTATAATTAAAATAATTAATACTATGAAATGTATTACTAGTAGTAGTATATTATTGTATATAATACATATTGGTATTTTATTTATTATATTTGAAACTAAAAAAGAAATAGAGTACCCGGTCGGTGGTCGGGTTATTAACAAAATTAATTTAAATGCTTTTTACCCAATAATAAAATTTATTATGAAATTAAGTATAATGTTAAAATAAAATCTTAAATCTTGACTCGGTATCCCGCCAAATTGATTTTTTTTTTGGGTCGTGGTCGGGTTGAGCTATTTCGGGTTGACATCTTATAACCCATTTGACTTGAAATCAACCCATTTGACTTATTCAACACATTGATATCGTTGTTTTTTGAAGATTGTTGGTGACATTGAAGCGTCTTTCCCGTATTCTCAAGAAAGCTTCGACATGCGGGGTAAAAAAAGCTTTACGGCGATACAAAAATGCAGTTTGGAAATTAAACAACTCTCAACGGGTGATCCTCATTGATGAAAATTTAGGATTGGACGATAGAACATCACGCGAGTGGCTTACATATTTTTGTGATGCGGTCATTCATTTATATCGTCGAGAGTTCTTACGTAAGTTGACTTCTCATGACGTCACATTCCGGACTTATAAGAACATTTTAGAAAAAAGATGTCATATCATAATCAGAGTGTCATATCAAAAGGTTCATATCCCATAGGTTCATAACCAATGTTGCAAAAATCGCGAATCATTAGTCGGGCGGTCGACCACCTTGTAGCTTGTAATCGGTGATTAATCGGATTGGCATTAATTACTGACAAATTTTAGTTATTTTCGGCAAGTTTTGTGTATTTACGGTGAGTTTTAGGTATTTACGGCAATGTATTTTCTAAAAAACAACTTGTAATAGACTTAAACAGTTACTATAAGTGATCAAAATAAGTTTTACAGTGAGTGTTGGGTACTTCTGGCATGATTTTTAGGTTTCCGGCAAGTTTGACCAACATTGACCGCCATTGATAGTCGTTGACAACGGTTGACCTATTTGTTTGACCCAGTTACATAAATCGGCAAGGTCGGTGGCCTTGTAGCACCTAATCGGCGATTAATCGGGTAGACGTTCATAACAAATGGTTCATATCAAATGGTTTAGCATATCAAAGGTTCATAATGAAAGTTTCATAGCAAATATTCGTCATTAAGGTTCATAGCAAAAGGAATCATATCAAAGATTCGTCATTAAGGTTCATAAAGGACCACAACAGGGCAATATCATCGGTTCATATGACCCAAGTTTACTACCGGAGTTACATAGGTTTGCTGGGAAGGAATATGTGGATAATAGACCATAGGTTGTGATTCGTTAAAATCAACACGTATTTTTCTCAAAGATTTACAAAAGACATATGTAAACCCGAGTCGTTATCCCCAACGAAGGTTTGAATGGAATATGTGATTTTGGATCGTGAAACGTGTCGTGAATAGTGAGAACAAAGAGATATTTGATTATTTGGTGTTTGTTAATTCTAATGAGATAATTAAGGAAAGCTAATTTACAAAGAAAAATAAAGCTAGGATCAAGTTATACTAAAAAACGCAAAGCGGGAATCCTAAAAACGAGTTTTAAAAGTGAAATCTATAAAAATAAAACCTACAAGTGTAAATTTATTTTCCTAAGTCCTAAATGATAAAAGAAAATTTTAGAAAATAAAACCATTTATAAAGATGGGCGGGATCTTTTTGAAATTCAAATTTTTAAACATGGGCGGGATTTTTTTAACGTATTCAAATTCAAAAAGGAAGTATTAAAAACGTGTGGATTGTCCCCTATAAATACCCAGCCTTATGATGAAAATTGTCACACACAATTTTCATAGTCAAACCTAAACTATCCAAACTTATGTAACTCAAAATGTCTTCCAAAAGAGATTTCGGGCAACAATTTCCAAGCCCACCTCGCAAAAAGGATTTTGGCCAACAATTTCCAAGCCCACCTCGACACAATGAAGAAGTCCATACTCCACCAGCACAAATCTATCCCGTTTTCAACCCACCACAAAAACAGGTGAACAATTCACCGGAAAATGAAAAGTGGCAGAATACACCGGTTTCAAACCAAGACCCAAATCCACATGGGTTAACAGACGAACAACTTCGCCTAATGGATCAAGACATGCAGGTCTTGGTGGAAATGGAATATAATGAAAGACAAGAGGAAAGGGCTCGTTTGGAGCAAGAATCAAAAGAGGCTGAAGAACGCAGAGAAATGTGGGAGTGTGGTATTTTCACACCTCCCAATCATCTAAAGATGGGTACCCAGATTCAGATGATACTTTTCATTAATCGTTCGCTGATTACGTTAATCATTTGTTGGTTTTTCAAGTCGTTGTTTAATGTAGGTTCAATTTCATGTTTAATATATTCTAATCGTTGTTTAATGTAGCTTCAATTTCATGTTTAATATATTCTAGTTAATCGTTTAGGCCATCATTTTTCCTGCCTTTTAAGTCGTTTTTAATTTATGTTCACGTAAGTGATATAGTTGAACTTGAGGGGGTATTTTTGCAAAGCAAAAATATTTTTGTTACTTATTAAGATGAGCATCATACTATCAGAAGGAGGAAATGCAGAACAAAGAACATTAATGAAGCAATGACTTGTTACAACCGGATTGAATCAATGTAAGGTAAAATGATTGCTTTTTCTTTTAATTTTCTAACTATAACAGTAAACATATCAAAAATATATTTTACAAAGTTTATGGAGATTAGTGATTTATATCTAATACCATTCATTTGCTGCAACCCTTTCATATCCTATTTAATCAATAGTAAATCGGTACCTAATCTTCTTTATATATATACACTCATTTGTTGTTTTCATCTAATCATTCTAAAAAAAATAACAACTTTTAATCTGTCTTTCTCAATAATCTCTAAAATAATGGCTGGTACTCCACATCTGAATGAGCTAAAGGAGATTTCTGGATCGGATAAATTGCATGAGGGCTTTACTTTTTTGATGGGTCAAGAAATACCAGAGAACGAATCTACGATAATGTGGTTGGGACAACAGATGGATCTCCTGCGCATAAGCATTGAACGCCGTAGCAAAAGGATGGTCGAGGTTTTGGGCTTGGATTTTGATGAGGAAGAGGCGGGAGATGTTGTTTATGAACGCCTTCGTGAAATGCAGGTGATAGAAAGAAGCCTCCTGGAGTCTGTGTCTGCTATGTTGGTTCAGTTAAGGGCTTTGATAAACAAGAAAGAAGAAACAGTTGAGGAGTTGATGGACTTCGATTAGGATTTCAAGTGTATGGGTGTGGGTCTTCTTTTTGGTTGTTTAATAGTATGTTTTTAAGTTTTATGAACTTTATGTTTGGATGGTAGCAGAAGCTATAGGCTTTTGTGTTTTGAGGTAGGGTTATGCCTGCCTGGGTCACTGTCTGGAAGATCTATGTACAAACTTTATGGTCTTTTTATGTTAATTATGCATATTATTAATGTGAATCTAGTAATTTGGGTACCAGTTTCAACTCTTATTTTATTTTCATTATGCCTATTTTTAATAATAATCTTTTGTTTGATTATATGTTTCTGAAAAAATAAAGCTTTGATGTGTTGGTAGAATATAATTAAGGCTGCAGGTATGTGGTAGTGGGGTGTTTTTTGGAATTACTTCATGTTTTTTGAACCTGTATGTATTTTAGATCTGCATGACAGTGAAAATATTTATCTTGTTTATGCTGCGTACTTTTGCGTTTTGTATTGAGGTTATGCCTAGATATGTTAACGTATGCAATCCTGTGGTAAATCAATCACTAAATCGATTAAAACTTATCATGGTTAATGATGGGTCAGGATGTACAGAGTAGTGACTAAATTGAGGAATTTTTCTTTTTTCTCTGCGTTTTATTGTTAGTTATGATTGCTTGTGTCATTGTGCTGCTGAATTGCCTAACAAGGTTTGGTCGAATAGCATTATCATAAGTCAATAGTTTGACCAACCCTTGTAAGTTGTCTACTGATATAGCCATAGTGATGGTATTGGAGTTTATGGAGTAGGTTACTGGCAGCGATACATTTGCAGTTTATGCATGCGATAGTTCTTATGATGAGTGGTATGTTAGGATCTAGAAAGTTAATTGTTGTGCTAAAGTTTTTTTAGCAACCAAATCGTTGGCTGCTGAATCTCCCCTGCACCAAGGGAATATCAGCAGACCCTAGCCATCACCCCTTTTTATCAGCTTATTTATAAGGTGATATTAAGTTTATAAGCCCTGATTTTTTGTTTATGATAAGTTCATAGTGTGAACTTCATCTGTTTTTACTTTCTAGACTATAGCTTATAGCTTATGATAGCTTTTCGAAAGCTTAAAATACCTCAGACCACCATAGCAGCCTGCAAACATCAGACCACCTTTTTGGTCTTAGTCAACACCTAGACATCTTCAAGAACATGGAAAAAAGCTTCAACTAACAGCTCATACATGCTTAACTAATCAAGATCAAAATGAGACCCATGGCATATGAACAGTACTGACCCAGTTTAAACCATTTGACTTTTAAAGCCAAACACCACTTTAAATACTGATTTTGAACTTTTACTCTAGAAACCAACAAACTAAGCTATGATTCTGACTTTTTAATGATTAAATAACTTAATTAACCCCTAATAAGTAATTTCTAAATGATACATTATACCAGTGCAAATTTCACCTTAAACACCACAACCAATTCCTAAATGCAAAACAACATTCAAAAAAGATGAAACGAACTAGCGAAAGCATTACTTTTAATAACAACCATACTTGGCATTCATATGGATAAACCATCAAAAGATTTACATATTCCATTGTTAATTTACATACAAACCATAGACATTAAACATTAAACATAAACAGATGACACTAGAGCAAAAGAAACCATCCAATTCCATATCGAGCAACCCTTCAACCATTCATCGCCTGAATCTGTTCTTCCTTGGTCCTGATGTCCTCCTCATCTTGATTAATGAGATCATTCAACCCTTCCACCTTGGTCCGCGTAGCCTTCCTGTCTTCCCTAAGATCAACCAAAGTGTCATAAACCTCTTCCCTATCTTCAAGAGCTTCTATCTCAGCAATTAAAGCATTAAACTGCCCAATCTCATTGTTCACTGTGGTGGCCTCTTCGCGCATCCGGTTTACAAAGCCACGGAGACTGGAAACTTGCTGAGCCTTGAAGAAATTCATGTAACCATCAACAGAGGTCTCGCCGCTATACTCAATTAGGTCGTCAATAACACGCCTAGCCACTTGGTTTGGTCCTTCTGGTGCTGCCATTGATAATGAAATTGGGTAAAATAGGATATTATTGATATATTTGTAAGAATGGTGGAAGAAGAGTTGTAGGGTTAGTGATAGAGGAAGGATGAAAATGTTGATATATATATAGGGATTTGTGTGGTGTAGAATTGTGATGTGAACCGTGTGGTTGAGAAATAGCGTTTCAACCATCATGACTCTTAAAGGTTTCGGCGGCTAACATGCAGAAACCGAGGACAATAGTTAGAGAAGATAACTAATAGTCCTCCTTTCTTTTAAACTTTAAGACCTAATGTTTAAAAATGGCAAACTAAGTCCTCCTTATTTTAAACTATCACTATATATAACTTAATCGGTTCGGTTATCGGGTTGTTCGGTTAGTTCGTTTTCATTAAATCGGTTCTATTTTTATGTGGGTCAACACTAAAACCGAACCGAACCCAACTAGAATTCAACCGAAGTGAACCGAACACTGAATTTGAAAATAATATTCACTGAATATTTAAAAAATAATATTCAAATTACAACCATTTATAACCATTTATAAAGATGGGCGGAATCCCTTTTAAATTCAAATTTATAAAGATGGGCGGGATCTTTTTGAAAATCAAATTGAAATTCAAATTTTTACACATGGGCTGGATCCTTTTTAACTTATTCAAATTCCAAAAGTAAGTATTAAAAACGTGGTGGATTGTCCCCTATAAATACCTAGCCTTCTGATTCCATTGTCACACACAATTTTCATAGTCAAAGCTAAACTTTTCTAACTCAAAATGTCTTCCAAAAGAGATTTCGGTCAACAATTTCCAAGCCCGCCTCGCAAAAAATATTTTGGCCAACAATTTCCAAGCCCACCTCGACACAATGAACAAGACCATACTCCACCTGGACAAATCTTTCCCGTTTTCTACCCACCACAAGAACAGGTGAACAATTCACCGGAAAATGAACTGGTGTAGAATACACCTGTTTCAAACAAAGACCCAAACCCACACGGGTTAACAGACGAACAACTCCGCCTAATGGATCAAGACATGCAGGTCTTGCTGGAAATGGAATATAATGAAAGACAAGAGGAAAGGGCTCGTTTGGAGCGGTAAGCAAAAGAGGCTGAAGAACGCAGGGAAAGGTGGGAGTGTGGTTTTTTCACACCTTCCGAATCATCTGAAGATGGTTACCCAGATTCCGATGATACTTTTCGTTAATCGTTCGCTGTTTACGTTAATCGTTTGTTTTTTCATGTTTAATGTAGGTTCAATTTCATGTTTAATGTATTCTAGTTGATTTTAAAGTAGTTTCAGTTTGCTAAGATATTCGACGTTGCAAGTTTTATTAAAAGTTTACATTTCTAATTACAAACCATCCTGCTGCCCTTGGATCTTTTTCAGTTTATTTCAGCTTATTCCAATAAGCTGGGATACTTCTTTTATTTTTCCTAGGAGTAGTATCACATTTAGCACTTTCCAGTTTTTTTTTTTGGTAATTTCCATTTTCATTTAGTATTTTTAATTCATTTTTATTGTAAATTCAGTCTTTAAATCATAATAAATTAAATAAAAGTAAGAAAAATGTAATTATTTTTTCTAAAATTTTCTTTTATTAATTAGAATTTAGCAAAATTAGTTTGGCACCCATAGAGTTAGTATTTCACCATTTCGACGTTTAGGCTCGGGTTTTACCGGTATAAAACCGTTTTCAGTTTTTCTTTACGTTTTTAGCCACGCGTACTTTAGGGCATCGTTTTTGCTTCCTTTTAAGTCATTTTTAATTTACGTTCACGTAAGATGAGAGGGCACACCACGTAAAATATTTTTGTTACTCACCTCATCCGGTCACAAACGAAATTCATCATTCCATTCACACTTCATTCGAAATATCACGACTAGGGACTGGCCTTAATAATAAGATAATGTTGAAACAATATTATGAAATAAAAATTTGTAAAACTAAATAAATCACTTAAATGGTAAAATATATGATACATTGGTATTTTTAAGATTCAAATAAAAACAAACACACAAAAACACTTAAATATGTAAAAGATTTTAGTAGTGTTATATAGAGTACGTGTTATATTCAAAAGTAATGATGATAGCCTTGCCATAATTAAGCAACTTGCCAGTATACAATCCTCTATTACTACGGTTATCACATTGATTATCTTCCATCATCAACTGTCAAACAAACAGAGCGAAGAAACAGGTAATGATGTCGCACCAAAAAAATTTTTTTTTTTGATTGCTCATCTCATTTTCATATGCATGTAAGCAATAATCAAATGAATAATTTGCACTTCATTATAGTAATAAAGTTTTATGTTAGTTAGATCCAATGGTAGTACGATTCTTGATGTAGAGTAATAAGCCTCTGCTCATTCTTAGTTGATTATGTAAAAGAAAAATATTGTATCTCTTACAATTAAAATTATAAGTTCTTGTTGTGACTTTTTTGTATGGAGTATTATTCAATAATAGTTACACATGATTAAGAAATATAACTTGTGGTTAAAGTTAATGTTATGGTGTGTGTTTGGATTCGGTTACTTGTGATCTTCTGTAGTTGTATATGGTACATTTAAGTAAATTTCGAAACTTGTTGAGAATATTTAAAGAACTTATTTGTGTTGAACAATATTTTTGTTCTTTGAGATAGTTTGAACAAAGGTTGTTTGTTGTTTTTAGTATTAATACTTTAAGGCACACCTAATTGGTGTAGAAAATCTGTTTATTGTAATTGTTCATTGGTGGTTTTAAGCAAATACTCTGTTTTGTTTTGTGTGAGGTTATATACAATCTTTTAATAGATTTACATTTACGTGTAGGCGAACATGGGTATCGAATTCGTTATACTTCAAGAAAAGCAGCAATTTGCGCAATCTCAGGTAGTTGAAAAACAAAATGCCAGAATAGTGTAACGTAAAGTGTAGTGATGTTGTAATTTAAAACTGAAATATATGTGAACTTTATATTGTAGGTGTTATCGGAAGTGTACTCTACTGAATCTTACAATGATAAATCTGTGATATACATAATATCAGCAGATGGGTATCGTTTTAGGGTTGACTTAGTCAAGCCTACGTTCGGTCTTTGGTTTATAACCGGAGCAAAATGGACGGCTTTTTGCAATAGGTACTTGCACGAAGATGTAGAGTTGTTGCATTTTGTTGAAGAAGGAGATGACTGTTTTTATGTGACTGGATACTTTCCAAACGGGCATGAAGTAGGTGGGTATGATGTAAACAGAGCAACATATTCAAGATTCAAGACATTTGTGTTGCCCGACCCTGGTTTGACTCAGGTACTAAAAATTAATATAACGTACATTAGCTTACACATTCAATTATAAAAATTAATATACTAAAAAATTGCATATCATAAAGTACATCAATCTCAGTTAGCATATGTTTTGCATACAAAATTTTAAAATTTTCGATTATATACTTTAATGCAGTCAATTACAGCTCAACTACTTACGGGATTTGAGGAGGTTGATCATCTGACTATCGAAGTGAACGGGCAGAAGTTCAAATACCATGTGCGCCGTGTGGAAGTTTTATCGAAACCGGGCACTTATGTGTACAATTTGTTGGGTGATGTTTGGAGTTCGTTGGTGAACGTTGCCGGTCTGGAGCCTGGAAGCACATGTGTCTTCACAAAAAACAGGGGACATAGTGTGTGGCTAGATGCCTTTGATTATGACGGGGGCATCCTAACGCAAAGCGTGTTCAAGGGAGCCTGTACTCTTAGGAAGACTCAACTGCCGTTGGAGTGGAATGAACAGAGTAAGATATGTTTTATTTGCTTTGATTAACATTTATTTGTCTGCATTTACCTATTACCATAAATTATTACGTTTGTATGTTTAAATAGATGACGATAGAATGAAACATATTTGCTACTGGCCATTCCACACCGACCATTATGGAGAGTACAACAGAACCTTCTACAAAAGCTACGCCCAAATCCAATGCCGAAACAGATTGGTACATGAATTAAATATATATATATATATATATATATATATATATATATATATATATATATATATATATATATATATATATTTATATATATAGCCATTTTGAGGGTTTAACAGTTGGTTAATAGTAAGTGCAAATTACAATCCTACAGGCAATCCCTGCTCATTTCCTGAAGAAGCATCCGATGCACCACTACAACAAGGCCATGGTAGTTCACCAGAATTATAGAGATGTCATGAGGGTGCGAATGGAGCCGCACAAAGAGAAACCAGAAAGAACCAATCATGTAAACATGTTCGGACAGTGGAAGCTGTTAGCAGAAGCATGTCAGTTCCCGTATGCGAAGGTGATACGGTTCAAGTATGTGTCTAATGGGGTAGATTTGGATGTGGCAGCAGGTGAAAACCCGCATTACCCGATATTCCACATATGTTAAACTGGTGAATGGTAAGTCCTTCTGGTAGTTGGTGGGTATGGTATTTGATCATGAACATTTGGTTGTCTTGTGTCTGCTTTATTTTGTGTTGTGGCTGCTTCAAGAACATTGTTTTTGGTAACAGTAGTTGTGAACATATGGTTGTCAAAATATTTAGGTAAGGTTTATGGTTGTGTTGTGGAGTTGATTCCACTTGAACATTGTCGTTGAAAGGTCAACTTTGTGGTACTGATTCCACATGACATTTGGTACTTGTTAACTTCATGATGGTAGAATGAATCAAAACTGTTAGTTATCTTAGATTTCATATGGCTTTCTTTTTTTATGCGTGTGTGTGTAAGTATCATTGGAACTCACAATTTGTCATCAAATGGATATATGGAATAGTTAATCAGTTTACCTTTTTTCCGGTATATGTAAATTTGAAAAAGGTAGTACACCTGCTATAGTTGCACTTCCTAGAAATGTCGATTGAAATCTAACACCTTCTTCATTACAAAACATAATGTCCTACAGTATGTCCAGTTTAAGAATAGCAAGCATCAACCAGTTGGATCATTCTAACAATTTATTCAAATGTGAACGATGTGCCACATTAAAGTTTCAGTAAGACATGATATTATAATTTTTAGAAAGTAACTCATGTGTGCATATCAGAAGTCAATTGTTTAAACCTTACTATAACACACACATACAGATTATACAACATTTTGATGAGCTTACTTCAATTGGATGCTTTAGATGCCTTGACTCTCCTGTTACGTTCAACACTTTCAAAGCTTTAGATGCACATTAACCCCACGGTAACTTGCATACTAGTAATTTGAATGGTCTGTCAATAACCACTAACATCAGATTCAGCGATGATGAATGTGAGGACAATACAAGTCCGCATCAAAGCTTTAGATGCACATTAACCCATGGTAACTTGCATACTGGTAATTTGAATGCTCTGTCCAAACTGATAACTTTAACATAACAAATTAGTGCAGATCAAAGTTTACCACTTGACAAATGAACATTGGAAAGAGTTTTTACCCGTTTTAACCCACTAATCCAAACAGTCCTTTATAGGGGCTGTTTGGTTCTAAAAGCTAATGCAGTCTATATTAAGCTTGATTTTTGGAAGACACATGTAAAACTAACTACATTAAGCATAAACAAGTGTCAATAAGCTGAAAAGAAACATGAGAATAAGCAATAAGCAATTTTTACCTACGTTGACTATTTTGACTATTATTGACTGCTTGAAATTGAAACTGAATTTAAGGACATTAACTGTAACCTGATATGATCCATAATCTTTACCAAAATTGTAGGAGACAGTTAATTTTTTCAAAAAAAATAATAAGGACTAAAATTTATTAAAAATCATTATTTTGGTAGCAAATTATCAAATAAAAATCACTTTCTCCATCTCCAAATACACATCATTCCACCAGCCAAAATTGGCAGCAGGACTCACCACCATCACCTCTATATCAATTGATATCAGACAACCGGAAATCATAACCAACATCAAGACAAAGTCTGTGGTTAATTGAATTAGTCTCCCTTTCGTTTTGTTGAAATTATATGTGGTTATTTGTGGTTAATTGAATTCCTTTTTTTTATTGTTGGTTTGTTTAACGCAGGTTTAAGATGGAGACGAGTTGGATGTCTTTACAAAGAAATACCATAGAATATAAAAAAGGTCTTGAAGACTTTCTTGATCATATATTTTATAATGAGGGTAAAAATGGACAGATTTCATGTCCATGTATTGATTGTGGTAATCAGATATGGGTAGATCGGGCGGAGGCTAGAACACATCTGCTATGTGTCGGGTTTATGAAAGGTTAGACAATTCCACCTTTCAGTTACACATCAGACTATTTCATGGTAAGTGTGTTGGGAAATGTAGTGATAATGGTTTCAGCATGATGCTGGATACAATGAGGGAAGCCTTCCCCGATGCTTCCATACCGAAGTCATTGTATGAACTAAGGAAGATAATTCGAGAGTTGGGACTTAGTTATGATAAAATTGATGCATGTCCTAATGATTGTATGCTGTACTGGAAAAAAAACATTAATAAAACAGAATGTGATACATGCCATACGTCAAGGTATAAAGCAAGTGAATATGATTCTGCAGATGAGTCAACCACACCTGATACAGGTAAGAAGATTGGAGCAAAGGTTTTGCGTTATTTTCCGCTCATACCACGATTGCAAATGTTATTTATGTCATCTAAAACAGCTGCCTCCATGAGATGGCATAAAGAGGGTCGCACGAAAGATGGTTACTTGAGACATCCTGCAGATTCCCCAGCATGGAAAGCATTTGATTTTAAGTATCGTAAGTTTGCCAATGAATCTCGTAATGTCAGGCTTGGTTTAGCGAGTGATGGGTTTAACCCTTTCGAAACAATGAGTGTTTCTCATAGTACATGGCCTGTTGTTTTGACGCCATATAATCTACCTCCTTGGATGTGCATGCAGAAACCTTATTTCTTTCTATCTTTACTTATACCTGGCCCATCTGCTCCTGGGAATAATATAGATGTCTATATGGAACCATTAGTGGCTGAGCTAAAGGAGTTGTGGGATGTTAACGGAGTAGAGACTTATGATGCATCAACAAATAGTAACTTTCGGATGCGTGCTTCTTTGTTATGGACGATCAGTGACTTTCCTGCTTACGCAAATTTATCCGGATGGAGCACCAAAGGTAAACTTTCTTGTCCTAACTTCCATAAAGATACAAAATCAACACGCTTGACTCATGGCAAAAATTTATGTTTTATGGGACATCGTCGATATTTGCCTGCTGATCATGCTTTTCGAAAAGATAAAAAGTCTTTTGATGGCACAGAAGAACAAGACAGGCAACCCCGTGGCTTAACAGGACCACAAGTACTTGATGAGTTAAATGGTTTTGAAATTAAATTTGGAAAACTTGTGAAGAGCGACCCAAATTTACCTTTTAATTGGAAAAAGAAAAGTATTTTCTTTGAGTTACCGTACTGGAAAGATAACTTGCTACGCCATAATCTAGATGTAATGCATATTGAGAAGAATATTTGTGACAGTGTCCTTGGAATGCTAATGAATCTAGATTGGAAGACCAAGGATCATATAAAAGCACGCCTTGATTTACAAGAAATGGGCATTAGACGTGAACTTCATCCTATAGTTCAAGATAACAACAAAGTTTATTTGGCACCTGCTTGTTTCTCAATGGATAAAAAAGAGAAAGATATTTTTTTTCATGTGCTTAAGAAGGTGAAAGTTCCAGATGGTTATGCAGCTAATATATCAAGATGCGTAGAGCTAAAACCTCCAAAAGTGTCTGGACTTAAAGTCATGACAGCCATATTTTGATGCAGCAGTTGTTTCCCGTTGCCTTGCGAAATGTGTTGCCAAAGCACGTGCGCTATCCTGTGATGAAGCTATGTCGTTACTATAGACAATTATGCTCAAAGGTTCTTAATCCAAATGATTTGGTTCAAATGGAAACCGAGATTGGAAAAATACTCTGTGATTTAGAAAGGATTTTTCCGCCATCATTCTTTGATGTCATGGTTCATCTTTCGGTTCATCTTGCTTCAGAGGCCAGATTAGGAGGGACAGTTCATTACCGTTGGATGTATCCAATCGAGAGGTGCACATTACTATTTTAGTAAATACCTTCACTAAAAAATATTATTGAATCTGAAATTCTTGGTTTTGATATCTCAGGTATTTATCTACATTAAAATCTTACGTGCGAAACAGGAGTAACCCGGAGGGTTCCATTGCAGAAGGATATCTAGCTGAAGAGTGTGTGTCGTTTTGTTCATTGTACTTATCTAGTGATGTTGAGACCGTACATAATAAGACAAATCGAAATTATGATGGCGATGGTTATGAGGATGTTTTACCTATCTTTTCTATGTCGGGTCGACCGATTGGTGCTAAAAAGGTAGAAATGATGGACCTTGACAGTTTGGCTAAAGCACATTCATATGTGTTGTTCAATTGTAGTGAAGTTGATGAATTTCGAACGTAAGTAATTATATTAGTTGTGAGTTTCATAAATTATATTATACGATTAATAGTTGTCGTTCTTATCATCATTATCATCTGTTAACACTGCAGTGAACATCTGGCGATGGTTCAGCATGAAAATCGGAAAAAACGTAAGCGTGACATTCAACGTTTACATAGCGAGACTTTTGAGTCGTGGTTTCAAGTTCATGTAAGGAATATACACATGTTTATTACTTTTGGAAAATAATTATAATGACATGGCATTTTCAACCTACTAATACACGGGTGTATAACAAAACAATTAACACATCTTGCCTTAATTAAGGTTGAGGAGCTACATACTAGAGGGGATCACAAAATCGCAGAAAGTCTAAGGAACTTGGCAAGTGGTCCATCTGAGTTTGTGAAAAAATATAGGGGCTTTATCATAAATGGTTTCCGATTTCACACAAAAGATGTAGAACATAATAGGAAAACACAGAATAGTGGGGTTATGCTTCAGGCCATGACAAACAGCTTCTCGAGTGCTACAGATAACAATCCTATCGTGGGAGATGTAACTTACTACGGGGTTTTGAATGATATCATTGAGTTGGAGTATGCTATTGACAAGAAAGTAGTTTTGTTCCATTGTGATTGGATTTCAAATGGTTCAAGGAAAAAAGAAGATGACAACGGGTTTACTCTATTGAATTTTGAAGGATTGAAGGCTCATAAGGAGCCTTTTATACTAGCTTCTCAAGCACAGCAAGTATTTTACGTTGCAGATAGTGTTGACAAAGGATGGCAAGTTGTGATCAAGACAGCGCCCGGACATGTTTATGACATGGATGAACAAACAAGTCTTGGTGATGTGGAAACACATTTGCAGAGTGACTCATTCATGGGTCCTCAACCTGACGAAACAATGGATATTGAATTGGTTAGAGGTGGTTTCGATGGAACCGTTGTGGACAATGATGACTTACTTTTTGCCGAAGAAGAAGATCCAGTTGAAGCTGATTCATGATTTCAATTAGCTAAATATTAATACTCCCTGTTTTTATCTAAATTTAGTTGTTAAGAATCAATTACAAGCCTCATTACAGTTTATATAACTCTTGCTTGTACTCATTTTCAGTATTAATAAAAATTCAAGTTTTTTCTTAATTCTCATTAAGCTAAAATTAGTTGTTAAGAATCAATTAAAAGCCTCATTACTGTTTATATAAGCTCGTATAAGCTCATTATAGCTTCTTGTTAGCTTATAATAATCAACTCAGTCCTAATCCAAGAATTCCACAAAAGTCAAATAAAGTCAACCAAGGTACTATTCATCAGCTTATTAGAGCTTAATTGCTTTTTCTATGCTTATTTGACGTCAGTGATGTTGTTTGGAGTTACTTAGATAGGTGGTTATTGCTTCAAGTTGGTGTTGGCCTTAATTAGCTCAAAAACCCATGAAACAGTCACAACATAGCATCTAGCTTATCAAGTTCTTATTTGGAATTTAAAAGTTGTTCATCAGATGCTCACTGTAGTTAGTTAATGATCTGCATTCAGTATCTCGGCTTAGATAAGCCTGTTTCAGTTTTGAATCTCAAAAGTATCTTATTAAGGGGTGTTTGGCTAAGGGTCAAAACGGGTAAATAAGGTAGTGTACTGTTCATTTGCATGTTAGGGAACTTTCAATATAGCTTAATGTAATATAGATAAGTTGTTTTCAGGTGACCATAAGGTATTTTGAAGATTTTTCTATAATAGAGTGATTATTCCCCATTTTAGGCTCAAAAATGTTGGATTGAGCTTATTATAGGGATAAGCAGTTGAGACCCCTGTTTTTGACAATTTCATGTTGATTTCAGTCCATAGTAAGTAGTTGATAAAGTTTCCAAAAGCCTTGGTCAAAACTAGCTCTAATCAGACCAATATTGATATAGCAGACTTAATTTTCGGTTTTCCCCATTTGCAGCACTTCCGTTTGTTCTTTAGTTTACTCATGTTAAGTTGTTATAAGCTCAAATTTTGCACAGAGTTAGTTGGCTGGCTTATCTAGGTAGCACTATTTTTTCTTGATTTTTAAGAATTTATTTGGAGTGCTTTTTCATGGCTTGAAAAAGCCTGTTTTTCCCCTGCACCAAGGTTACAACAGCAGCCCTTAGTGGCTTTTTAGCTTCTTTTGTCATTTAACAGTGCTTATTTCCCCTATTGTGGTTTATTTTAGTTGTCCTTTTAGTTTATCATTAATCATCTAGTTTATTTCAGTCTTGCCTCAGCTTATTAGTAGCTTATCAGCTTTTTTTTCCCTTAAGCCTTAGTTTATTACTTGTTTTTGTCAACATCTCCCGTCCTTTGGGCTTATTAGTATGCTTATTTCAAGTTTGCAGCAATAGTTGTAGACTTGAAAAATGCTTATTCATTAGTGCTTTTCATGTTTGTAAAAAGAAAACTAAAAAAAAAAATAAAAAATTTCAAAAAGTCCAAGAGAAGGGATCGAACCCTGGTCTTTGGACTCCCATACACACGCCACTACCACTCTTGCCCTTGGGTCTTTTGCGTTTTCTCCTTCTTTAATAATCCTTTTAACATTTATTCCCTCATTTTCTATTCGAATTACTTAGCTTATTCCCAGCTTATTCAAATAAGCTGGGAGCTTTTTAGTATTTTTCCTAGGATTTTCGTATAATAAAGTACTTTCAGTAAAACCTATGAGACCCAAGTGACAAGGGTCCTACTAACTTTTGTTATAATAAAACTGTTGCGAATAACCATTGTAAAAACCTGATCTTTGATTACTTAAATAGCTAGTGTCCTATTAAGTTTTGTTATCATAAAACTTTTGTGAATAAGCGTTCCATAAAACTGATCTTTTATGACTAAAATATCAAGTGCCCTATTATGGTGTATCAAGTTTTGATACACAAGTATCAAGTGTCATATTAACTAATGTTTACATA
The DNA here is from genome assembly GCA_021014915.2 of Artemisia tridentata subsp. tridentata. Taxonomy (NCBI): domain Eukaryota; kingdom Viridiplantae; phylum Streptophyta; class Magnoliopsida; order Asterales; family Asteraceae; genus Artemisia; species Artemisia tridentata. The sequence goes on from CP139508.1 coordinate 6,834,289, forward strand.
AAACTCTTGTAAATAAGCGTTCTAAAAAACTGATGTTTTATGACACAAATCAGAAGTGTTCTATTATGGCGTATGATAATAAAACCATAACAAAGAAGCGTACTATAAAGGTTAATGTTAAAAGACTCAGGGCTCAAGGGTCCTATTAAGTTTTGTTAAAATAAAACTTTTGCAAGTAAGCGTTCTATAAAACTGATGCTTTATGACTCAAATTTCAAGTGTCCTATTATGGTGGATGAATTTATGAGACCCAAGTGTCAAGTGTCATATCAAGTTATGTTTTAATAAAACCTAATTTGAATAAGCATTATAAAAAGCGGATGTTTTACGACTCTAAAAAGAAGTGTCATATTATGGTGTATCATAAAAAAAACCATTCTGAATAAGCGTTCTATAAAGGTTAACGTTATAAGACCCTATTGTCAAGGGTCCTACTAACTTTTGTTATAATAAAAAACGTTTGCGAATAAGCGTTCCATAAAACTGATGTTTTATGACTCAAAAATAAAATGTCCTATTATGGTGTATGATAATAAAACCATTATGCATAAGCGTCCTATAAAGGTTTACGTTATAATACCCATGTGTCAAAGGTCCTATTAAATTTTGTTATAATAAAACTTTTTTTGAATAAGCGTTTTAACTAACTGATGTCTTATGACTCAAAACTCAAGTGTCCTATTATGGTGTATTATAATAAAACCATAATGAATAAACGTCCTATAAAGGTTAAAGTTATAAGACCCAAGTGTCAAGGGTCTTATTAGGTTATGTCATAATAGGACATCTAGTGATCAAGTGTCGTATTACACTATCACATAATGGGACACCAACAACTAAATGTCTTATAAAGTAATTTATTAGGATCCATATTTTAAGTGTCCTATTAAGTTATATGATAATAGGACCCCAAATAATCAACCATCCTATTATATAACTTTTTAGGACACCGCCTAAGTAGCAAATATTTAAAAAGGACCCTAAACGCTCATATGTCCTATTAAACAGTTTTTTAGGACTCCATTGTCATACCGTCCCAGACAAAGGGTCCTAAAAAGCCACTTTTCTTGTAGTGTTTTCAAATAGTAAGGTGCATATGTGTTTTTTTAGATAATGTAAATTTATAACAAACCAAAAACATAAATGTTATACACAAAATTCGATATTAATTTAAATACAATTAAAATACAAATTTCTAAAATGCATAAAATACATGAATCTAATCGATTTATACACGTGTGCACTAATAATATTTAATGGAAATGGACATATGTGCACATACCATATAATCCATATTTGAAGTTTCTTTTAAGATATTTTCTAACATGTGTGCACGTCTTCCAAGAACATACATGCACGCCTTCAAAAAACATAGTTGTACTTCCATTTTATGATCAAATTCTTTAGAACATACGCGCACGCCTTCAAAGAACATATGTGTACTTCGAGTTTCTCATCAACTTTGTTAGAACATATGTGCACGCCTTCAAACCTAATGAAAATCATAGTCAAGATTAAATACTAAACGTATAAGCTTTATACAAACAAAATAAGAAACGCTACAATAAACTCGACTAAAATTATCAAGGAATCTAGTAGATCCTATAAGCTATAACTGAAATTGAGAACGATTATACAATAATATTTCCAAAACATATATGTTTTATAATCCAAACAGGCAAAAAATCATCAAACAGAATATAAGCTGCATTATTGGGTTCAATAATATTTCCAAAACATATATGTTCAATGATAAACATGTAGGTTTTTCCTGAACTCATTACGCATTGAACCCGGTACGCATGTGTCCATTTAATGAAAAATATGTATGTTCGTACCTCCTGAAACATACATGTTTTTCCTAAACTCGATACGCATTGAACTTAATACGCATATGTCCATTTAATGAAAAACATGTATGTTCCTGAACTCAATACGCATTGAACATACATAGCAAAAATCAAAAATCAAGTTACTCTTCATATGATATATAGCATCAACTACCACTTAATAGATTCAATCCATAAGTCTATAACAGATATGCAGTATCCTAAATCAACTACATTACTGTTTTTTTTACTATTTCTTTTACATTATCTTGGATTTACATTGTTCATAGTCTTTTAAAGATTTACGTATTCATTGCGTACTGAGTTCATGAAAAACATATACACTCACATATACTAATGCGTTCTGAGTTCATGAAAAACGTGTATGTTTAATGGAAACCAAGAATATACAATGAAAAACAAGTATGTTCAATGAATAACATGTATGTTCTATGAAAACCAAAATGTGTACTGAATAACATGTATGTTAATATTGAACATGGCTGTTTTTCTATGAAAACCAAAATGTGTACTGAATAACATGTATGTTCTATGAAAGCCAAAATGTGTAATGAATAACATGTATGTTAATAACATGAAAAACAGCCATGTTCAATGTAAAAACAAGTCTTTACCACAGATAAATCCATTACTCATAACTACTACTGCAAATACATAAGTCTATACCACTTAATTATACAGGTTATACAGACCCCATTAAGTTTAATCAGGATCTTGACAATACATGAATCTCAGAGGCAAAAGTATTAGGTTTCAGTTAAAGCTCGTTCACATGCAGATCTGGATTCAGTTGCTGGATAGCTAGCAACTATATCAAAGAACCTATGGAATTTCATTCATCATGTAGGATCGAGTACTTCGAGCTTGATTGAGCTTGGTTAAACGAGAACCTCTAGGTGTAAGACTTGTGTTTATGCGGAAACTAAACAACAAGAATATTAAAGAAGAAAAGACAATGATCCTCTATGGATCAGAATATGAACTAAGAATTATGTTATTGAATATTGTAATAGATAAAGATCCCTTAAACTCATGGACGGGATGTTTCTTTTATAATGATAAGAAACCCTAACCCTAACCCGTCTTACAAGAAAACATGTGAAGAGATAAACATGATCTCTTCTAAAAATAAATCTAACAAACTTTCTAAGCCTACGGATAACAAACAATAATATCCGCAGCAATAAACACTATCGGCAGCAACAAAATAAACTATCGGCAGGAACCAACCGCAGCAGTAATGAATAACTATCGGCAGGAACCAGCTTCACTATAGGCAGCAATGAGAAATTCCTTATTTCTCAGAGATCCTAACAATCCTCCCCTAATCTTGAGGTTGACTAGGTTAACCTGCAAGATTCCAACGTGATAGAGCTTTAACTTCTCAGGCTTGAGGATGGCTATTTAGCAGCAGCAATAATTAGTAACCAGCAGCAACATCTACAACCTGCAAGATTCCAACATCTATAACATCCAGCAGCAACTTCAATAGTTCAGCAGCAATAGGAATTCATCTTCAAAATATGTAAACTGGTCACCATGACATTCACTTGAGCTTGGATGCTACTATGACAATATGTACATCAAATCACTTATGTTTCAGACTATTCTCATCACATCCAGGTGTGTGAACTCCTGTGAGAGGTGAATCATTGAAAATTAATGGATTTGATGTCTCTTTACCAATAGCCATCACTACTGGAGTAGCCAATGTTTAGGTGTGTTAAACCATGGTACATTGATAACCATCTAATTTATTAGCAAATCAGCAACTATAAACGGATTTGACTTGTCTTTACCTGTAGCTGTTTGCTCAGGACTAGCCAATTCTTAGGTTACAGCAAACCTTGGTGAATTGAATACCAAATATGGATACCAATTGTCTTTACCACAAACCATACTTGTGTGGACTAGCCAATTCTTTGGATCCCATAAAGGGTTACATCCATGGTGAATTGATAACCATTTTCAACTCTCAGAACTGAATCATGGGTGAGTTGAAGTACCCTATAGCTTTGAGCAAGCTATTACAGCTATCAACGGATTTGATTATCACACCAGAGCCGTACCCTCATGGTGAGCCAACTCTTTCTTGTCTATGAGACATGGTGAGTTGAATACCATTTGCTGTGTAAGTGTAAACACCAACACTGTACCTGCAAGGTGTTGCTCAAAACCAACTTATTAGCACACAAAATATACAAATTTTTTTTTTTTTTTTTGAACTAAGAATAATAAAAGAAAAGAAAGAAAACCAAATAAAAGAAAATAAGAAAAATCAAGAAAGAAAGATATACAACAACAAGAATCCTCCCCTTAAGCTTCAACCTCCCCTCAAACTCAGTATCTAGGGATTTACCATCCCAATATGGACCACCATATGTTTAAACCTTGGTCCATCAAAAGCCTTGGTCAGCATATCAGCCACATTGTCATCAGTATGAATCTTAAGCACCTGAATAAGATGCTTCACATAAGCATCTCTTATGAAATGGTGTCGAATCTCAATATGCTTTGTCCTTTGATGATAGACAGGATTCCTTACAATGCACATAGTGCTTTGATTATCAATAAAGATCTTAGTGTTCATGAAGTTGAACCCATAATCCAACAGCTGATTTTGCATCCAAAGAACCTGTCCAAAGAAACTAGCAGCAGCAACATACTCTGCCTCAGTAAAAGATGTAGCAACTATAGTTTACTTCTTGCACTGCCAAGAAACCAACCTCCTACCCAAAAACTGACAACCACCAATAGTAGACTTTCTATCAAAGTTAGCATCAGCATAATCACTGTCACTATAAGCTTCCAACACAAAAGGAGAATCTTTTGGATACCAAAGTCCCATCTTAGGCTGTCCTTTCAAATACTTGAAGATTCTCTTAACTGCATTGAGGTTAGAAGTCAAGGGTGTAACCTGATGTCTAGCATATGCACCAACAGCAAACATGATATTAGGTCTTGAAGCTGTCAAATACATGAGTGATCCAATCATGGACCTGTATAGATGAACATTAACAGTAGTATCAGGTTCATTATTGGATTTAGGCTTTGGAGGTTCAAATGGAGTTGTGGCAGTTTTCACATTTTCCATATCAAACTTCTTAAGTATGTCATAAACATACTTCTCCTGGCAGATAAAGATCCCATCTGGTTTCTGCTTAACCTGGAGGCCCAAGAAGAAAGTCATTTCACCCATAGCACTCATCTCAAATTCACTCTTCATCAATTCTTCAAACTCCCTGCACCAGGCTTCATTAGTGGAACCAAAGATGATATCATCTACATAAACTTGTACCAGAATGATATCTTTGAAGTTCTTTCTGATAAAAACAGTTTTATCAATAGCCCCTCTTCTGTAACCATGTTTTAGCAAAAAGGCTGAAAGCCTTGCATACCAAGCCCTTGGTGCTTGATGAAGACCATAAAGTGCTTTAACCACTTTGTAAACCAAATCAGGATTCTGAGGATCCACAAATCCCTTTGTTTGAGAAACATAAACCTCCTCTTCAATCCTACCATACAAAAATGCACTCTTCACATCCATCTGATATACGACAGACCCCATGAATGAGGAAAAAGCTAAGAACAGTCTGATAGCTTCAACTCTTGCCACTGGTGCAAACACCTCATCATAATCAATCCCCTCTTCTTGTCTATGACCTTGAGCCACCAACCTAGCTTTATTCCGAACCACAATGCCCCTAGCATCCCTTTTATTCTTCAGAATCCATTTAGTTCCAATAGCATGCTTTCCTGCAGGCAAAGGTACCAACATCCATACTTTCTGATTCTGGAACTGCTACATTTCCTCTTGCATAGCCTCAACCCAATCATCATTATCAAGAGCTTGAGCTATACTACTTGGTTCAATTTGAGATAAGAAACAAGCATAGAGGCAATGTAAGTAATCAGTATGATTGCTCCTTAACTGATCCTGTATATAACTGAGAAAAGCAGATTCTCCAAACTTAGGTTGGTGTAATTTACTTCTTGTCTGAACAGGGGAATTTAGATCTCCAAGGATCAAGGACTGAGGATGAACTGTATTGATCCTCTTGGTAACAATGGGATTGACATCAATGGAGGATGCCTGATTAGTAATTGAGGGGTTGAAGTCATCATCATATGAGGAAGAAGTGAAAATGCCTGTTCTGGATTGATGATGAGGATCTTCCAGCTTATCTCTTGAAGAGACTGAATTTCCAAGATCAGAAGGGATTGGAAATCTTTTAGAAGAGTTATCAATACCCAAAGAGTCAACATGTGGAGAAGACACAGGAACATCAGCAGGAATGGAGACATCAGCAGAAGCTTTAGAAGAATCGGCAGGAACAGATCCACTACCAGCAGAAATGGTAGCAGCAGGAACAGGAATACCACCAGTCGAATTCAGTTGCCTTCTAACTTCAGCTTCAGCATTTCTCAAAATCTCCTCTGTCTCTTTGGAAAACCTAGAACCAAACATTTCAGCAGCTCTCTTGGCATTATACTCTTGTCTTTGAAGCCTAGCAAGATCTTATGCAAAACTAGAATCACCTCCATCCATATCAGAAGAATCTTTGAGCTTTGAACCTGAAATGTTGTTAGAGGGAAAAGAAGGAACAACTATAGGTCGTTCATCACTCTCTGCATCAGAATCATCATCTCAGGTACCTGCATGGTTAGATTGAGAAACATGTGTACCAATAGATTGATTAGCTTTGAATCTATTATAACCTAAGGTGTCTGTCAGATAATCCAGGTCAAAAAACCATTCTGGACCTGCACCCTGTGAATTAGGTTTATCCTCAAGATATCTTAAGTTGAGAGTCTCTTCTATTCTCTTAGAAGATAGATTATAAACCCTATAGGCTTTACTATGAGCAGAATACCCAACAATAAACCCTTTATCAGCCTTCCCATCAAACTTGCCTAGGTAATCACTAGTGTTCAAAATAGTGACATGACATCCAAAAGGCTTAAGGTAACTAATGTTTGGAACCTTCCCAGACAAAAGTTCATAAGGTGTTTTATTATGAGGACTAGTAATAGATACCCTATTCAACACATAACAAGCAGTGCAGACTGCTTCAGTCCAAAACATAGTGGGCATCTTAGAGTCAGCTAACATAGACCTAGCTGCTTCTATTAGGGTCCTATTTTTCCTTTCTGCAACCCCATTTTGTTGTGGAGTTCTAGCATTACTATAGTCCCTTTTTATCCCATTACTCCCACAGAGATCTATTAGATTAGAATTCTTAAACTCTGTGCCATTATCACACCTTATAGACTTGACCTTTTTATTTAGCTGATTTTCTATTAAGGCAATAAAATCCCTAATACCTGGATAAGATTCATCTTTAGAAACCAAAAAGAAAGTCCAAGAAAACCTGCTAAAATCATCTGTAATCACCAGGCAGTAATACTTGTGATCAATACTTCTGATAGAAGTAGGACCAAAGAGATCCATATGGAGAAGTTGCAAAGGCTCAGAAATGTTGCTCACAGCAGTTATGGCCTTGTATGAAGCTTTGTGTTGCTTTCCTTTGTTGCATGCAACACAATGGTGTTCACTAGAGAAGGTCTTGAGAGGGAGCCCATGGACCAAACCATTCTTAGCCAGCTTGTTAATGGTCTTGAAGTTCACATGTGCCATTCTTCTGTGCCATTTATTAGATTCATCCACAGAAGCTTTTGCAAACAGGCAAGCAAGTGAACCCTCAGGCTGAACATCACTAAGATTGAAGCTGTAAAGGTTGTAAGTCCTTGGAACTTTAAGTTCAACCTGACTTTCATCAGGCAACTTGAAGTCTTTGGACAGCACAAAGCAATCATTCTCAGTGAAGAGAACACTGTTCTTCTTGTCACAAATTTGAGAGACAGAGAACAAATTGAAGTTTTAGAGTTCCTTCACATAAAGCACATCTTCAAAGTCCAGCTTGGCAGTTTTGATAGTTCCCTTCCCAGTAATTATGCCATCTCCTCCTCCAAATGTCACAGTACCTCCATTCAAAGGCACAAAGTCATGCAGTCTTTCTAAATTTCCTGTCATACTCCTAGAACATCCACTGTCAACAATGCCAACATCTTTACTTCTAAAAGGAAAATCATGATACAAAGAATACATTTACAACATTAGATACAAGAGAGACCCAAGCCATTGCTGACTTGAGCCTGCCTAGTGGATCAATAAGAATTAAACCATGGAGATTGATGAGATCCACCATTGATCTTGGACCCCATTTTCATATGTTGGTTATTGATTCTCCAAGAACAACCTGCTGAGGACTTAACAACAGTTTTCCATCTTGCCCCTCCCTTGTGCATGGTGTCAAAATAAACAGGTCTCATATCATTTTGAAAGTAAGTGCTAGTAGGTCTGTTGAAAGGTCTAGCAGTATTGCTTCTCCAACCAGCAGGATTGATCCTACCGGCTGGAACTGGATAAACAGCAGCAACATGCTTATCAGCAGGAATGAACTTATCAGCAGCAACAGGCTTACCAGCAGAAACTGGCTTGCCAGCAGCAACTGAAGTTCTCCTTGTTGCTTGAGGAATATAAGGGGGAATATCATTGACATTTTTCCATACAGACTTATTTTGACAAGCATATATACCCATCTGTTTTTTCATAATAGTCACAATCTTTAATAAGATGATCATAACTACGACACACAAAGCAAGATTTCTTTCTTGGGGACTTTTCTTAACATTATTTTTTCCATTGCAAACAGAATAATTCAAATCAACACACGAAACAAAATTATCCTTAACAGAATTAAAACCACAACCATAATTGTTTGAAACAGAACCACAACTAGAAACATTATTGTTTTTAACACTATCAAAAGAAATATCTTCAAATGCAGCTGTCTTTGATTGAGATTCATCAGTAGCTACTTCTGAGGAGAGATCTCCTGATTTTATTGATGCTGACTTGTCACTTGATCCACATGTGGCATAGTCATTAGTCTTGATTTCTGAAGATTTGTCACTGTAAGAACAAGAGACAAATTCATTAGAGTCACAATCAAGATCAGGCAAGTTCTTTGCCTTTTTGCCATAAATCATCTGTGAATCATCAGAGTCAACATAGGGGTCTGCAGGTTTAAATGTTCCAGTTATGGGTGGAGGAACAGCATTCATTCCACCCTCCTTAACATACTTTACAGGTTTTCTATAGTCTACAGGTTCTGGGTCAAAAATACTACACTCATTAGGGTCATAAAATTGATTTGGCCCTATCAGGTCACCGTACCCTAAACCTCTTTTAGTTTTTGTAGACATAGAACTATCAATAAGTTTGTGAAGGTTTTTGGATGACTCTTTCCATTTATCAAATCTAGCCAAGGAATTATCTAGCCTAGACTGCAAATCCTGATTTTCTAATACCACCTTAGCTTTTTCTCTTTCAGAATGTTTAAACTCATTAGTGGTGTTGTTTAAATCTCTTTCCAAAATATTTATTTTCACTTCATAAGCTCACTGTTGTTGTTGATACCAGACCTTTTGTTGTTCTAATGTTTTAACAGCCTTTTTATGAGCCTTAAGTTGTATAAAATTATCCTTATATTCACTTTCTTTATCATCAAATTCCTATTTTAGTTTAGCATATATGGGTTCACAACCAAATGGGCAGTTTTGTACCTGAGATGGATGACCCATCATTCCAAATTGACCAGCCACTTGTTTCTTCTCACCGTATCCAGCTATCATCCCATAGACCTTCTCTGCTCCACTTGCAACAGCTTTCACATGATGTTCCCAGTCCACCATTGAATCCACAGATACCAAGGCCTTGGGGTCCTCTGATTCCAACTCTTGAATTTTGAAAGCAGAATACCTTGCTTTATCATCTACCTTCTTATCTGTACATTCCCTGGCAAAATGTCCTGGTTGAGAACATTTATAGCACCTCACCTTCCTTCTGTCAAACCTGGCAGGCTCCTGTCCATCAAAGTTGACCCTTCTTCCTGCCTTCTTTTCAAACCTATCCATTTTCAAAGATATCATAGCCACCTGCCATCTAATGTCCATCTCTTCCAGATCTAATTCATCAACCTGATTGAAATCTTCATAAACAATCTTCTGCTGTGGTGTACTCTCAGCAACAAATGAATGAAGTACCTCCTCTAGAATATTATCAGATCTTGTCTGAGCTTTTGGTGTGGCAGGTGAGTAGGAAAGTGATGAAGATGATGGTGTCAGACTTTTTCCATATGATACTTTATCAGTACCAGAGGTACTAACAAAAGCAGTATGGGTTGGAGTTTGAGGTGAATAGGTGGAATACCCTTTTATATCAATTTCAAGGGTTTTCAGCTTGTTGCACAAATCATCAAAACTCATAAAGTCCAGTCCACCTTTGGCCTTGAGTGTTATGGAAACCTGAGACCAGGATGGAGGCAAGGCCCTCAGAAACTTGGTGTTGCAGTCCTCATCGTCTGGCCTAGCTTTCAACTGGTTGAGTTGGCTCAGGATCTTGTGAAACCTGTCATACCCTTTGTGAATCCCCTCAGCCTCAGAGATCTTAAATTCCTGGAACTCTTGCTTGAGCATAGACTTTCTCATTTTTCTGGATTCATCATTCCTCCAAATCTGTCTTTTACAGCATGCCAGATCTTTCTAGCATCATCAAGGTGATGGAAATCAATCATATGATCCTCTGGAATAGCTTGAAGTAAAAGGGTTCTTGCCTTGGTTTCCCTTTGTATAGCAAGGTGTTCTTCTGCTGTAACAGGTGGCTCTATATAGATATTGCCATCATTATCCCTTCCAGTATTCTTCTTGCTATTTCCCTTAAGAATCACATTCCACAGATTGTAATCACTGTTCGTGATCCAATATTCCATTCTCATGGCCCAGACTTCATACTCATCTTTCTTTAGGTATGGGAATTTAGCATTGTTATTGGACATAGTGGTGACGATTTGTGTTTGGACTTGTGATGTTTCAGGTTTGGGTTGGTGATCTTCCTGGTTAATGACATTGTTTTGAGGGATTTCGTCTTCCATTGAAAGAGGGTTAAGAGATATGAAAGAGAACTTTTTCTTCTTTATCAGAGATCCTCACCAGGCTCTGATACCACTTGTAGGATCGAGTACTTCGAGCTTGATTGAGCTTGGTTAAACGAGAACCTCTAGGTGTAAGACTTGTGTTTATGCGGAAACTAAACAACAAGAATATTAAAGAAGAAAATACAATGATCCTCTATGGATCAGACTATGAACTAAGAATTATGTTATTGAATATTGTAATTGATAAAGATCCCTTAAACTCATGGACGGGATGTTTCTTTTATAATGATAAGAAACCCTAACCCTAACCCGTCTTACAAGAATACGTGTGAAGAGATAAACATGATCTCTTCTAAAAATAAATCTAACAAACTTTCTAAACCTACGGATAACAAACAATAATATCCGCAGCAATAAACACTATCGGCAGCAACAAAATAAACTATCAGCAGGAACCAACCGCAGCAGTAATGAATAACTATCGGCAGGAACCAGCTTCACTATCGGCAGCAATGAGAAATTCCTTATTTCTCAGAGATCCTAACACATCATATACAATCAATTTAACGACACAAGAACTCCTACAAGCCTACAACTAAAGTCTAGTCAGTGAGGCCATATGGATTGAATGGGGCGAGCTAGGTCAACTCAGTTCTATTTCATGGGCATGTATGTAACCACTGTGAAAATCTCACTTTCTAATAAACTATCTTATAGAAAAACTTATCCTTTTCTACGGGTAAATTTTTTTATTTATTTAAACATGATTGTTATTTTAGGTAGATCACATCCCTGATAAAAGTGCTTGCAACCCAACCTTAACTAATTTATTATTTAAACATACTTGACCTAAAACTTTATGAGATCCCATTTACCACTTTACGTTATTTCGTTAACGCACATTCAAAACTGAACGTTTCTTAAGTAATAAGAGTTTTATGAAACCCTAAACTACCATAACAACATTTATAAATAACAAAACCCTAGAAATACTAAAGTACAATTTATGATTTTAGGTAATTCCATAATAACTCCCGGTAAAACCCTAATTTCAGGTAATTATGATTTTATGTACAAAACTTACAAAACCTAATTTATTTATATAAGATTTTTATAAAATATAAATGTACAAGTCATTTAAAGCCAATGTACAAGTCTTTTATGCATAAAAACTATATATTTATAAAAACCTTATTAAAACCTTAATTATATTTATTTAAAAGCAATATTTACAAGTTTTTCATACACGAACCTTAAAAATTAATTTTCCTAAACTCATTAAATATTTGTACAAGTCTTTAAACCTAGTGTACAAGTACCTAATGCACAAAATCTTAAAATCCCATTTATATACATTTTAAATATAATAAAAGTTACATAAAAATTTTATGACTTAAAGAAATATTGAAACTATGACTTCTATATTTCTAAACCTTAAGTACAACTATATTAAGCTTATGGTACAACACTTTCAAACACAAGACCTGTTGATGCAAATAATGTTCTAAAAACGTTATTTATATCTTTCGATTACTTCACGTTTTGAGGATGACAAAATGTGAACTCACGTTACGTTAAAATTAACATTAACAAGTTTTTAATCGAAAGATCCCGTTTCTACGCAAATCACTCTTGAACAAAGTTACAACTTGAACTAGTGATCAAAGAAGTGAATTCATGTTTTGAAAAGTCACATTTTAAATGGGACAAAACATTTTTTCAAAAATATACATGACAAATTATTTTTTAAATATTAAGAAATGTTTTAATGGAAAAATAAGTTTGAAAATCACAACAGCTATTTTCCCCCCAAAATCAGCTCCAACCTTCCCCAAATAAGTTTTCACCAGAAAAGACAAAATTTGGAGCGTCCTAGTCTACCACGGCTCCAGGGTACCGTTAAATTTAACGAAGCCGTGGGTCATTTAGTGGAGCCGTCCGTACCATTTTGAATTGTAACGTTCAGATTTTCTTTGCCTATAAATACCCACCTCTTTCACAGTTTTAGGCACCCTTCACACACAGAAAAATCCCTTATTAGAATCCTCTCACATCTTTCACTTCTTAGGGTCAATTAGATTAGTTTTTCTTTGTTTCAAGAGTGATCCAATCATCCTTCAAGTGATCCTCTTCATACCTCTTCACTAGCAAGAGAAGAACACAAGTAACCAAGTTGATACAAGGTGTTGTCATCCCTCTTCATTGGCAAGAGAAGAACTCAAGTAATCAAGAAGATACTAGAGTTATAGTTGATAGGTTTTTGTAACACTTGTTACAATCTTGTTGTGTCTTAGCATACATCAAGTTTATTTTCTTTTTGTGAGTGAGCGTGAAGATCAAGTGTGATCTATAGAGATAGTGAACATCTCTTGAAGCCATTGGGCTTGTGTGATTGATCAAGAAGATCAAGGGTCATTAGGTTAGTGTTAGTCAAATAGAGTGAAGTGAGTGTTGATCATTGTGATCGTGTTGAGATCTTGGTGATCTCTTGAAGCCATTGGGCTAGAGTGTTTGGTCACGTGGACCTTGGTAGATTGGTGCTAGCTAAGATTAGCACTTGACATGTAGCTTAGTGTCGGAAATAGGATAAGCGACGTGTACGGTTTTCTCCGCCTGAAGGGAGGTTGTTGATATAGTGTTTGAAACTCTTGAGTGTGGTACTCGGGGAGTGGAGTAGGGCGAAGAAGAGCTTCGTAGCCGAACCACTATAAATCCTCTGTCTCGGTTTGATCTTTCCAACTCTACTCTTTACTTTTATTTGTTATTATTACGTAGCTTAGTTTGTAGTTCATATTGGTGTTGTTTGATTACACATAGAGTTCGAATCAAAGTTTCCAATAGCATACTTTTAAAACAAGATTTTTAAAAGAAGTTTTTAAACCGGTAAACTATTCAACCCCCCTTCTAGTTTCCCACAATTGGTATTAGAGCCACGTCAGTCAAGTTTTTAAAGTATATTGTATTTTAAAGCTTGAACCGATCAATGGATTCCGACAAATATCTAAAAGGGCAATCTATGCAAAGACCACCACTTTTCGAAACCGATTGTTTTATTTATTGGAAAACAAGATTCGAAACGTATGTGAAATCGAAAGACATTGATCTTTGGCATGTTATTACCGAGGGTGACTTTCAACCTATTCAAAAGAATCCGGAAACTAAAAAGGATGAAATAGTTTCTTATGATAAACAAAGTGATGAACTTAAAAGAAAATTAGCCAAAAATAATGAGGCTAAAATGATGATTTATAATGCTTTGCCTAAAAAGGAATTTGATAGAATTTTTATGTGTAATACGGCAAAAGACATTTGGAAAACTTTGTTAGTCACTCACCAAGGTAATAACCAAGTCAAAGAGAACAAGATAGATCTTGTTGTTCAACAATATGAACAATTCTCCATTTTGGAGGATGAGTCAATAGATAATGCTTTTGCTAGATTTAATACTATTATCACTAGTCTTAAAGCTCTTGATGAAGGTTATTCTAGTAAGAACTATTTTAGGAAGTTTCTTAGAGCTCTACATCCTAAATGGATAGCAAAGGTCACCGCCATAGAAGAGTCAAAGGATTTGGCGGCATTGTCACTCGATGAACTTATAGGAAACATGAAAGTTCACGAGATGATCATCAACAAGGATTCCGACATTGTCAAAGGCAAAAGCGAGAGAGTTAGATCTCTAGCATTAAAAGCTAAGAAGGAGTCTAGTGATGAGGAATGTTCGAGTTCCGGTAGTGAAGATGAAGAGTACGCACTAGCCGTTAGGAACTTTAGAAAGTTCTTTAGGAGGAAAGGTAGATTTCCTAGACAATCTCGAGATGAGAAGAAGTCATCCCAAAGAAATCATGATGAAAGAAAAGGGACAAGTGATAGGAGATGCTTTAGATGCGGAGATCCTAATCACTTTATAGGAGAATGTCCTAAGCCACCTAAATCCAACAACCAAAGAGCCTTCGTAGGAGGTTCTTGGAGTGATAGCGGTAAAGAAGAAGAGAAGAAGCCTAACGATGACACGTGCTTAATGGCTCAAGCTTCTAACGAGGTACAATCCGACTCTTCTTATTATAGTCATAATAATTCGTCAGTAGATGATAATGAATTACATGTCGAATACAACAAACTATGCGTAGTTAGTACTAAGATTTTAGGTACAAACACAAAGCTAAAATTAAAATTAAAAGAACTAGAACTACAAATCTTAGAATTAAATGATCAAGTCAAGAGACTTGAGAAAAACAAGGAGGTAGATTTAGGATGCGGGTCATGTATTAGACTTCAAGTAGAAAACGAAAAACTTAAAGAAAATGCTTTAAGAATCATTAGGTTTGATGAAGGAACTAAAAAGCTTAATGATATACTTGAAAATATTAGATATAGTGAACATGACCGTTCGGGTTTAGGATTTGACCCAAATCAGGCTTCTACAAGTAGTACTAAACAAGTAAAATTTGTAATGCCTGAAAAGTCCATGTCTGAAGGTGACGGAACCATTAAAGATACAGACGGCACCACTAAATTTAGTGGTACCGTTGTACCGTGTGGTGCTGAGGACAGAACTGGGTAAATTCTGAAAAGTAACTTAAGTCCTAAACTAAGTCAAGTAGTTGTAAATAGAACTAGAGTGTCTACTCTAAGTAGAGAGGAAACCAAGAGCTTTAACAAACCATTGTCATCTCCCGAACATGGATTTGTAAAGCGTGACACTAGGTCAACTACTCCTCCACTAAGAAAGGTAAACTCTCCCAAACCTCGGTCTAGAACTCCTCTACCGAGAGGTAACTTTAGAAGACAAAATCATCCAAGTAACTTTCCCGTAACTTGGAATGATCGTCCATCACAAAGTTACTTACCATGGGAAATGTGTCCTCCATTCTCACATCCTAAACTAACGCAACAAATGCGTAGGATGTTTAACTCTAACAACTTTGGACCCATGAGATATTGGGGACCAGATGTTTGAAGATTTGTTTTGCTAGGAAAACATGAGTGTAAATAAACTTCGGAGTATAACAAAATGAGTATGATGCGTTATCAAGCATACCCAGTGATGCAATAGTCAAGTCGTGTCTTTCATGCTTAACATTCAACAAAGGTACCCTGGTCTACTAGTTTTAAGAGTAAACACCTCAGGCACAGGTACGCTTTCTTAAAACACCCTTTGTTAGTAGTAATGTTTGGCATGCAATAGTGTAGTTAGAATCTAACATGGTAGGCACTATAACACAGAAACTCTATTCACATCTCATCATGCCAAATTCATCTTGTCTAGAAATGTTCGATGATCGCTTGAAGATCATGCGTGACAAGTTTGAATTAAGCATTGATGAGTGAATCAAGTTCCCTCCCTTGCACATATTTAATCTTGCCTTAAAGAAGTATCCCTGTAAACTTATGTATACTATATGTATGAGATACATAGTTTAAGTAATAGTCTCTATTGAAAATAACACCCATATCCGCAAATGCGAAACTCACAAGAGACGAAGAAAGTGAGTGCGTGGATATAACTAGGTTAGGGGCATAATAGGTAAAGTAGTTTACCTAACGGAAAGTAGGTCCATTATTATGAATAGTGTTGGCTATGTGCCCACTTGTAAGAAGTATCCCAAAACTTCTTACATCAAAGTGTTTAATGTATCATACCATACATTAAAGATACTATACACTTGAGATTACGATATCTTAAGGAGATTGATGTAGAAAATGTTTCTATACCAACTCTGATAATGTGAGAGTTAATGTGGGTTGAAAGATAATGAGTAATGTTTGTACCTTCATAGGTTGATTAACAAACATCTTGGTTCCCCAAGAAACAAACTACTCTTATTTTCACCACGACCGAAACCGAGTACGCAAGCGCCGGAAAGGCATGACAACAAACACTATAGATCAGACAACTCCCTGTGAAGAGTAGCAGTCAAGATGCCATTAGACTTTTCCGGGAACCCTATAGTTTGCTCATGAACGAAGCTCGTCGAAGTACGTCATCTCCCCGCGGAAAGACATCTCCTCTGTCATGATAACATCTAATGAGAAATCTTTTCTTTGAAAAGTATTTTTCTCACCTTAACCTTTACATTCTCGTCAAATGACCTCTTAATACTCCATTGGAATTATTAATGTCATTTCTCACGTCTCATCATATGACTTTTCAAGTCATTCCTCATATCCCGCTCATGACTATTTCAATATTTCTATGGAAATATTAAAGTCATCTCACGCATCCATCTTATTCTCGACTCATGACTCTTGAATATCTCATTAGAAATTTCAAGTCATTCCCTAAGCCTTATCCCATGACTTCGTAATATTTCACTAAAAATATTAACGTCATTTCTCGTGTCTCGTCATATGACTTTTCAAGTCATTCTTCTCATCCCGCTCATGACTATTTGAATATTCCTTCAGAAATATTAAAGTCATCCGTCACGTCATACCTCATAACCTTTCATTCCCTCTATGACCTCTCGAAAGTTTCGCGGGAAACATTGAAGTCATTCTCTACAAATCGTTCATGACTTTTTAAGTCATATCCTTCACTCGTCACATGACTCATGAATATTTCACGGGAAATATCTAGTCATTCCTTGTGTCGCGTACTCCGACTAATTAAATATTTCATGGGAAATATTATAGTCATCCTCCTAAACACAACTCATAACTTCTATCTATTTCACGGGAAATACTAGAAGTAAATCCTCATCCAATGACATCTTAGTCAATTTCCTCGGAAACACTAAGGTCATTTCCGGTCATCCCATTTAATCATCTTTCGTCAAAAAGGTTTATTAGGTATAAACTTTTTCCTCGTGTCAAAAAGTCTTAATAAATAAGTAAGATTAATCAGCCAAAAGTCAAAACAGAAGAAAAACTAGACCATCAGATATACGGCTCCACTAAAGAGCCACGGCTCCACTAATGTTTAGTGGAACCGTGGAGCCGTGCATCTGAAAAACGCGCCCAGTCACTCTTTTCTTCTGCACAGATTTTCCAAACACTCAAAACCTCTTCCACTTGCTGTCAAAATCAAACCATAACACCATAATTCAACTAAACTCTTGCAAATCAAGATTGAGGCATTGGAATTAACAAATCCTAACCACAACATCATCAATTGTAAGTAATTCACTCTTATTTTCTTTTAATTTGAGTCTAGGGTTTGTTCTTGAGTATAAATCCGAATTGGGGATTTTCAAAATTAGTTAAACCCTTGTGAAATTAAGACTAGGATTAGACAATGTAGTATTCACATGATTCCCTAAACCTAGGATTTCCAAAAACCCATTTATGTTGCAAAACCTAATCCGAAATTAATCACTAAATTCGGATTATGATTGATTATTTGTAATGGAATCATGTTTAGGATGATTAAAATTGGATTAGGAACGTTCTGCATTAAAGCTTTTCAATCTTAAAGCTTGTTGGCACCATAATTGAGGCATTTGCCAAACACCCCAATTCGATCATTTTTTTTTCTGAAAAACTTCACAAGTCTAGGATCATGAAACCTTTTTCATACATTGTTGATGCAAATTAAAAACGTTTTTGCATGCATACATGAACTCTCAAATATGGCTCGAAGTACATAATTGATATGTATTGTTCGACATATTTGATTGAGCAAAAGTGAAGTTAGGAGCGTTTGGGTAATCTCTTTAGGATAATTTTAGAGTCGAGATTGCCGCACCTCCACATTGTTTGCATTTAGGCACACACACTAGAAGTATAATCATTAAAATGCAACGAACTAACATATACAAAAAAAAAATTGTAGACAAACAATGCCTCGGAATGATTATCAATTAACCCGAAAATACATCATTGAAACACTTGAAAACCCAAACATCACTGATGAACAAAAAGCTTATTTTTCCAAAGTGCTAACACGATACATACACGAAGGGCGTGTAGTCGATGCACTTTATGTCATGTCAGATAGAGTCAGTGCTTGTTTTCCTTCCATTCGGTTCGATTGTTTATACACAATAAACGATCAAATATGTCCCCTTTTCGTTCTCGAATTTTACAGTCGTGTTCGTACCTACACTGACTCTGACGGAAATGTCTTTCTTGACTTTTGGATTCAACACCAAAATATCACCCTGTCTGTCACTCAGTTTGGTGAAATTCTTGGTGTTCCCTCATATGGTCAGTGTGTTTACACCAACGACCATTCTCTAGAGTCTCTTTAGTACAATGTTGAGATAGAAGGTGCCTATAGTACCCAAATTCCCGACATTGAAGTAATCAAACAAATTATCCAAATTCCTCGAGTCACCAACACGTACCAAAAACGTGATGAATCCATTGTCTTTCTCGACCCATCCAAAATCTACCTCAGGGAACTCCGTCCCGACCTTAGAAGTTGGGAACTTCTTCTACGTGAAAATGTGTTAAGCCTAGCGGGCAACCGTGATCACGTATCGGCAAGTCTTGCCCTTATGCTCTACTGTCTTAGTATCGAGGAACCATTCAACCTCGCATACTACATGGTCAAACGGATGGCCAACATTCATCGTTGGTCCGATGAGCTCATGCCATATGGCATATTGCTTACTCGTTTATTCAGGTGGGTCATGGAACATTTCCCACATCTTCAAAGTGTCGACTATGTCCTAGTCAATCCAGTTATGCACACACTTGGTGGACCACAATGTCACACAAAGCAATGTAAGGACAAAGGGTCCAAACGTGGTCGTAAATCCACTTCCGATATTCCCCAATCATCGTCCTCCTTCAGTCACGAATCATCATCTGAACCTATGGATGAGGATGATGATGAGGTGAACGAAGAAGGAACTTCTAGCTCTCAAATCCCTTCTCCCGACACCTACTTTCGTAACCTTGATACCTCATCATTTCGACGTACAACCGACCTCGAAAATGGGATGGTAAATCTATCCCACATGATGAGAAGGCAAACCACAATGTACAATAGACAAGTGGAGATGCATGAGCAAACTATCGGGGGATTCAAGTCCATCGGCAAGGCGATCAAAGGGCTTGGAAACAAAATTAAGAAGTTGGGGAAAAGAAAGGATTAGTTGGAAATAAATTAAGTAGTATTATTAATATAAGTATTATGCTTAAAATACTACTAATAGTTTGTGGCTTTGTTGCCTAATACATTAACTTGCTTGATGTGTTTCCTTTTAACATGATTAATTCTCTTGTTAATTAATCCTCATGTTAGTTTATCTTGCCTAAATCATGCATGTTAGTTTATTTTATTACATGCACTAGATGTTAAAAATGCTTGAATTCATGCATGCTTAATAGTTGCCTAAATACATAGATGATCACATGATCATGTTAGTTGCTAGTTGAAACTAGCTTTAGGAATTCTATGTGTTTAGTAATTTGAGGCTTTGAGATTTGCAGCCAATGGATTCCCCAGAAATTTCCCCATTTAGGCTGCCTAAAACCTGCAGACCTGGAAAGAAGGTCAAAAGAGCCCATGGCTCCATTAAATAGGCCACGGCTCCACTAAATTTAGTGGTGCCGTAGCACCTTTAATGGTGCCGTGCCTCCGAAAGACGAAAACTGCTATTCTCTTCCACTTTTTGACTATCTTTTCCAGAAAATCTGCAACCAAAACCTGACTCCCATGCACCCAAATCCCCAAATCCAACATTTCAAACTTGCATGCTTATGTTTTGGCTATTTAAGCTAACATTATGCATTGCCATCCTTACACCCATCCTTACACATTCACACTAACCATATCACAATCATGGGATCAAGGGTATTCAAGAAGCAAAAATTCTACATCAAACCAACAAATGAAACCACTCAAATTGATCAATGGATCAAGAGTACTCACACATCACAAATCTCACCAAACACCAAAGAGACAATTTTCATTGATCTCACCTTGGATGATGATGATGATACACACACACCCATAGCCTCAACCAAATCATCATCATCTTTCACTACACCCCATGCTCCATCCAAGGCAACATCAACCAAACCAACATCCTCATCCTCCATAACCTTTAGAACCAACACACCTTTAAACTTCACCCCATCATCTTCACCATCACCACAACCTTTAGCCCTCACACTAGCCCTATCACCCATATCACCTTTTGAACTTACCACCAACACATCATCATCTTCCCTATCACCATCACCTCAACATTTAATGGGTCATCCCATCCTTTATCCCCTACAACCACACACCTTGAGTTGTGCTTGTTGTCACCACAACCAACTCCTTATTATGGGCCTTAGAGATGAATTGAATCTTCAATTCTCCTACCTTGAACACCTCCTCACACCACCACAAGGACCCATCATTTTACCACCTCCACCACCACATAGCCCACCCAACTAAACATAGTCATGTTTAGTCTTTCCCAGTAAATACCTAGGAACCCTTTTAAAGTTGGAAGCAAATCTAGAAGCCTCATGTTACTTTAGAAGTTTATGTGTCTTCTTGTTAGTTTAATTTGCTTTCCTAATGTAGTCATACTTATGTATGACATTTAATTTATGTTTATGTAATGGGCTTTTCATTTTGGCTTCTTAGCCATAATTTTTCTTCTTGTGGTTGGATATTTGTCACAAATGTGCTACTTGTTAGATATTGTATATTTGTCGTGTAACTTTGTTTTGTAGCATGATCCATTGCTCGATTCCTTTGTGTTCTCCAAATGAGGGGAGTACACATCAAGGGGGAGCCTTAACCACCTTTTTGATTTGACAAAAAGGGGGAGAAATGGGAGTAAACTCATTAAAAACTTGTTAAAACTAATTTTAACCTAAAATGAGTTTATATTTTGTCATCATCAAAAAGGGGGAGATTGTTGACGCAAATAATGTTCTAAAAACGTTATTTATATCTTTCGATTACTTCACGTTTTGAGGATGACAAAATGTGAACTCACGTTACGTTAAAATTAACATTACCAAGTTTTTAATCGGAAGATCCCGTTTCTACGCAAATCACTCTTGAACAAAGTTACAACTTGAACTAGTGATCAAAGAAGTGAATTCATGTTTTGAAAATTCACATTTTAAATGGGACAAAACATTTTTTCAAAAATATACATGACAAATTATTTTTGAAATATTAAGAAATACTTTAATGGAAAAATAAGTTTCAAAATCACAATAGCTATTTCCCCCCCCCCCCCAAAATTAGCTCCAACCTTCCCCAAATAAGTTTTCACCAGAAAAGACAAAATTTGGAGCGTCCTAGTCTACCACGGCTCCACGGTACCGTTAAATTTAACGGAGCCGTAGGTCATTTAGTGGAGCCGTCCGTACCATTTTGAATTGTAACGTTCAGATTTTCTTTGCCTATAAATACCCACCTCTTTCACAGTTTTAGGCACCCTTCACACACAGAAAAATCACTTAGTAGAATCCTCTCACACCTTTCACTTCTTAGGGTCAATTAGATTAGTTTTTCTTTGTTTCAAGAGTGATCCAATCATCCTTCAAGTGATCCTCTTCATACCTCTTCACTAGCAAGAGAAGAACACAAGTATCCAAGTTGATACAAGGTGTTGTCATCCCTCTTCATTGGCAAGAGAAAAACTCAAGTAATCAAGAAGATACTAGAGTTATAGTTGATAGGTTTTTGTAACACTTGTTACAATCTTGTTGTGTCTTAGCATACATCAAGTTTATTTTCTTTTTGTGAGTGAGAGTGAAGATCAAGTGTGATCTATAGAGATAGTGAACATCTCTTGAAGCCATTGGGCTTGTGTGATTGATCAAGAAGATCAAGGGTCATTAGGTTAGTGTTAGTCAAATAGAGTGAAGTGAGTGTTGATCATTGTGATCGTGTTGAGATCTTGGTGATCTCTTGAAGCCATTGTGCTTGAGTGTTTGGTCACGTGGTCCTTGGTAGATTGGTGCTAGCTAAGATTAACACTCGACATCTAGCTTAGTGTCGGAAATAGGATAAGCGACGTGTACGGTTTTCTCCGCCTTTAGGGAGGTTGCTGATATAGTGTTTGAAACTCTCGAGTGTGGTACTCGGGGAGTGGAGTAGGGCGAAGAAGAGCTTCGTAGCCGAACCACTATAAATCCTCTGTCTCGGTTTGATCTTTCCAATTCTACTCTTTACTTTTATTTGTTATTATTACGTAGCTTAGTTTGTAGTTCATATTGGTGTTGTTTGATTACACATAGAGTTCGAATCAAAGTTTCCAATAGCATACTTTTAAAACAAGATTTTTAAAAGAAGTTTTTAAACCGGTAAACTATTCAACCCCCTTCTAGTTTCCCACAAGACCAATTTCTTTTCTTTAAAATACGAATTATATATATAATCACAAACCCTAAATATTTCTATATTTTGTAAAACTAGAAATACCGAACCTTAGATATCACATTAGCATCATAAGCAGGAGGTGTTTTAGAATCCGTGTCATATTTAACCTCTTGAAGATTTGCCATGAAGATGCAGTTGGCATCGATATCCTCCAAATCCTCTGCATCATCCATCAGTGCCATGAAATCATTTTCTTCAGCACTTAACTAAAACCCTGCCTTGTCCTTCTGAGCTAAGAGCAAAGATTTCTGAAGATACTCAGGATCTTTCTTTTTTGGCTTGGAGGGACAGTTTCTTGCTATATGACCAGTACCCTGACAGTTAAAACATTTCAACACATTTCCTTGATTCATATTCCCAACATTCCCAGCAACTGGAGCAGCAACATTCCCAACCTGATTTCCCATATTCTGACCTCTTCCATTTCCAACAATTTGACACATCTGATTCTGATTACCCATAAACTGACCTGTATTTTGATTTCCCATATACTGCTCTGTATTTTGATTACCCATCTGAGGAGCATATCCTTGTTGATTCCCATAACCTCCAACCATTTGTCCTTGATGACCCATGTTGAAATTCGGTTGAGCAAACTGCCTGTAGCGAGTGTTCGATGCAATCCTTTGATTGTTGTTGGTAGGTGTGGAATAGCGTCCTTGGACAACTCTTGATAGAAGGGTGAATGCTTGAGACAGTGCAGACATGTCATCGTTAGGATTGTATGGTGATTCTGGGTATTGTTGTTGTGGAATGACTTGTTGTTCATGAGGATAGAATTGTTGTTGTGGGAAGATAGCAGTTTGTGGAGAGTATTCATGTGGCATGTAGTTCTGAGTGGGAGTTGATGATGATGATATGTTTACTGTAGATGGTGATGGTGACTGAGCAAGTAATGCTAAAGGATCATGTTTTTTGGCAAGCATATCTTTCCTAACCTCATCTGCCTCTTTTTGGTTTTGTTTCAAGAAATCATAGAGCTGATCATAATTCACTTCATGAAGGTTCTTTGTCTGATTAACAATTGTAACATATCGTCCCCATTCCTCTGGAAGGTTGTTAAGAAACTTGATGTTTTGAACGATCTGTTTTGGTGTTAAGTTGCTCCTTATGAGCTCATTCATGATAGTGCAAAACCTTGTGTAGTAGATTTCAATTGGTTCAGCTGGAGTGGATGAAAATTTTTCCCATTCAGTTAGAAGCTTGTTTTCAATGTCTTGTTGACCAATTTCAGCTCCATGACATAGCCTCCTAACTCGTTCCCACATATCATAAGCAGTTTCACAGCTATCAACAGCACAAAAGATCTCTTGTGGTAAACCAAGTTGAATTAGGTGCATGGCTAAGTCATCTGCTTCAATCTGTTTCCAATCATCTTCTGTGTATTCTTCTTCTTTCTGAGTACGACAAGATGGTGGAACAGGAGGATTTTGATTTGGATCACCAGCTTCTTGAATCTCACGAGGTTTGAAAGGACCATTCTTGATGGAGTTGATCAGAAGTTTGCCTTGTCCATTAGGTTTTGTTTTCAAGTAACGAAGCATACGGCTTGTCCATGGAAGATAACTACCTTTCTCTAGCATGGGAGGACGGTTTTCAGCACCAGCTGCATGGATGTCTTGTTGAGTAGTCATTGTTGTTGTTGTATGATAAGGTTGATTGATTCAGGATCGATGCAAAGAAATAGGTGTTGTGATTGTTGAAGATAAAGCTTTCATGATGTTGTTGATGATCTTTGAGTTTACAATTTAGATAAACAAAATAATTTAAATAAAGTTACTAAATTTGACTAGACAATAATTTAAACAAAAACAAAAGATTACAGAATCGACAAAAGTTATGTAAATTAGAATTTAGATAAAATATCAATTTCTATAGAAATTTCAATTTGACCAGAATTTATACAAATTATGGTAAAATTTCAATTTAGATAGAAATATCTAATTTATATAAATTGATAATTTATACAAAACGATCTAACACTCTTATACAAGAGAGTAGATATCCGATTGTCGAAGTATTTTCTACACTTATACAAGCGCAAAAATACCGAGTTCACTTTTGTTGTTGAAGAAATCACGATCAAAGCAAATTTAGAAAAGTTATTTAAGTTGAACAACGTTTATATATAGTGCAAGGGTCAAGACTGCCAAATGCGAATGTTCTTTGTTGTCCGAGAAGTAATCGCGATAACCCTTTGTTGTCCGAGATCTGAATAGCGAAAATTCTCCCGAGCGTCAATTGCGATAGAAACTTTGTGAAATGCGATAAACTGCCAAGTCTCAACTGCGACAATTTCAGCTTGATGAACTGCGATAAACAGCCAAGTCTCAACTGCGATAGTCTCAACTGCGATAATTTCAGCTTGATGAACTGCGATAAACAGCCAAGTCTCAACTGCGATAACCAGTCAAGTCTCAAATGCAATAAAACCCTAACTTATCGCACTTGGGGCACTTCGAATCAACTTTCTTATACAAGAAAGTGGATTATCAAGGACGTTGTGGGACCTTTTTTATCAGATTTCTTGTACAAGAAATGATAAAAATGAATGAGAAGCAAGCAGATTCGAACTTTGGACCTTTGATGATGAACTTTTTATGCGCAACACTTCACAAACCCACGTTAAACTCACACAAATCACGTCTTTTGCCCTTAAACGCACGTAAACCACAAAAAGTTACAACCTTTTTATCCAATACGCACCAAAACAACAAAAAGCTTCAACCTTTTTGCATAAAATACCCACGTAAATTGCAAAACAAACACAACAAATACCTAAAGCTATGTTTGGCGATTGATACCACTTGTAAAACTAGAAATACCGAACCTTAAACAACAAACTAAAACAATATTAATACTACTCTAAACAATAACGTGACACTCTAAACAATAAAGAAGAATAGTAAAGATGACAAGAGAAGATGATGCGTGTAAATAAAACTCTAGTCGAATGCTTATATTGCCATAATAGAACTTAGAGAAAATTACAAAACACACACACACTCTCACACCTTTACAAGACTTAGAGGCACACCAAAATGGGTGTGAGAGTGTGGTATTTATAGGAGATGGGATGGCCTTTGTTGCCCTAAAAGGCCTTGGGTGGGCTTGTGTTGGACATGGGCTTATGTTCTTTACTTGAGCATTTTTATTACAAAGTCCATCACAAGCCTTTACATAGCTTGATAATTCCACACGACACAATATATAGAATACCCACAAATGACCATCTCTTTCTAAAAAATATTAAAGCTAACATATTTAAACTAAACCTAAACCTTAAACTAATTTAGTCAATATCCTTAAACCTAATATACAACATCCTAAAGCCCTAAGTACCATATCCTAAAGCCTATTCGATCCATGTTTTCCCCCTCCTAGTTCAATTCTCACTAAAACATAACCAAACTAGTTCTTCATGCAACCTTCTCCAAATAACCCTTCCTTAGTTTTCCCCCTCCTCCATGTCATCATGATCTCACTAAGAAGGTGACTTGTATGGAGAAAGAAACTCCACATCACTACCCCAAAACACTACACGCCCAAAACCCCCCCTCCAACCATTTGGCAACCGACTGAATAAGCCACATCTCTCATCATCATAAAATAGATTGCAAACCCTAATCTTTCTTTCTATAAATATCAAACCATCTTTCTCCTTTTCCTTCATCCCTTAAATCAACACATATCAAAAACAGTTTCATTTCCACTCTTTCCTAATCCAGAACCCAAAATATAACCCAAACAAAAACCCTATGAAGCTTAGAGGAGGAGGAAGCCACTAGAGTTCAAGAAACCACTCCATATCTCAAACCCTAGTCGAAACAAAATCACAGTAAGTCAATCCAAACTCTTTTATTCAGTATATATATATATATATATATATATATATATAGATTATCTCTAAAACATTAAAACATACTCACTAATAATAAACAAGATCAAAAACAATAAGTGTTCTTTCCTTTTTCTTTGGTCTGATCGAACAGTAAGCCAAAACACACCCAAAGTATTTAAATCTTTGTAACAACCAATCAAGAATTATTAAAATATGTTAAGAATAAATTAAATAAAGTTAAAATCATGATAGGATGTTTTAAAAATTTAATTAGAAACCATTAAAATCAAAAACCCAAAACCGGGTATGTTGTCTGGTTTCAGTTGAGTAGAAATCAACCCACAAGGCTGATTTTCTACCTAAAAACCGACCCTCAAACGACCTTTATAAATTCTAAATTTTGGTGTATTTAAAGTTCACCTAACTAACTAACAATAGGAAAGGAATTTCGAAATATGATTAAGTTTTCAACAAGATAACGAGCTCTAAAAATCTGTTTTTATCGCTAGAGGTAAAAACTTAAATTTCAGTTATTTGTTTTCAGTTTTATTTGCCCCAACTCTCTAACTTTTGACCTATAAATCGACAACCTAGAGACCACCAAAAAATCTAATTTCTGGTATGATTAAAGACCATCTATCAAGCTAAATTTAGGAGAAAGAATCGAGTAAAAAGGTTAAACGAGTCAAAAGTTATCGAGTCCTAAACATTGCCCATTTTCGCTAAATTTGGAAACTTAAAATTGTCAGTTATTTATTTTTCAGTTTATTCAACAAACAACCCTACTTTAGACCTATTTTTCGACCCTTAGACCTCCTTTAAAAATTTTAAGATTTTGGCATATTAAAGTTTACATAACTAACTTATTTTATGAAGAAGAATCATATAAAATGATCGAGTGAGTTAAAAGTTATTAGTGTCCAAAGTTCATCCCATCGCTAGAATCAAAAAGCCAAAGTCCGGTTTTAATAAAACTTATGTCTAATCGATCGACTTTAGACATATATTTCTAGTATCAAATGATTTTCATAAAATACGAAATTTGGCATACTCAAAGACTACTTGGCTAGATTTTTATAGGAATAGAAATTTCGAAAAATGATTTAGTTTTCATGTAGATATTAAAATCCAAAACTTTAGCCAAAGTCACTAAAATTCATGCGTATTAATTTTCAGTTAAAAAGAGTTTTATTGGGCTGATTTTGTAAATACTTTATATTAAGGACCATTTTTGTCAACAACAAATAAAAAGGGTAGAAAATTTCATTTTTGAAATTAAAGGGTAAAAGTTGTAATTTTCCAAAAGTTTAGTGTATAAACTGTCATTTGACCAAACCTTAGGGATAAAAGTGTAATTTATAACTACTATTTTTATCATTTTTATTTTTCAATTTAATAGAAAATATATTAACATAATACGTTTTCACCGACAACAAACGAACGAAGAATCTACTTAACGAACAGAGTATTTAATTAACCAACGAACGGAATGAAAACATAAAAATAAGTAATAAGATAAATCTTATAACTTTTGAAGAAACTTTATGTTGTCCCAAATATTAACATTTAAATAACAACCAAAACATTGCGAAACGAACATTGGAAACTTATATATTCCGAAACAGTTATTAAAACTTGACATAACCAATCCAGGTTATGAGCCGGAGACGTTTATCAACTTTGTTTAACCTTGTTTTCCATCCAGACTGTTCAGGTGAGTTTATAGTCCCACTTTTCTTATTTACATGTTTTCCAAATATGTGGGGAGATACATGCTATCAAACCGAACACAAGTATTTTCCTGATTATTATTGCACTAGGCTAACTGTCCCTTATTATTGAGATTGTATTTATTGAAAGACCCTCATATCATGCACCATTAGTCACCTGCAGGGTGAGCGCGAATATAGTGAATAGATCTATTGGCCTGACGACCCATTTGTACTAACCGGATGGATATCTTCGTGGTAGCCGGTTAGGCAAATGCATTATATTTGATTTCTTAAACTCGGGGGCAAGACCACTCTCATTTAATTATGTTTGTGGAACCTGGAAACTGTTAACACATTGCGTGTCATGAGGTTTAGTGCAATATTCCGAACCATGATTGAACTGATTTCTTTACTATATACCTTGTGTTCAAACTATTTATTACTTCAAACACTATAGATTCACTCAACCTTTGTGTTGACTTTTTAAGCATGTTTATCTCAGGTAACTAGGAGTATGGCTACCGGCACGGAGTGGCTGTGGACTTTCTTTTTATAATAAGAGTGTCCACTTTGTTATCATTCAAAGAATAATGTAACTTTTATAACATATTTTCCGAACCTCCCTCTGGGACCTATATTATGTACTCTGATATTAAATAAATGAATGATAATAATTTTATTTAAAAACGTCTCTTTTTGAGTCATTTTCTATTCTCATGACTGTGAACTATGAAGTAACTCCCCAAACTCATATTCCGCTGCGTATATCGAAAACGGGGGTGTTACAATGTAGGGATTGAGATGGTTTCTGTAATTGTTTTTAAGAACCATTTACGAGACCATTAAAAGAACCATTTAGATCCGAATAATTAAAAACAATTACATGATATTTGAAGGAATCTGAAACCATTTCCATAAACCGGTGACAAATGGAGATCCTTTTCCCTTGCCTTGATTCGTCAAAAACACGATTTAAAAAAATAATAATAAAAAAATAAATAAATAAATAAAATCGTGGAATACAAACAATCGAATTGAACTATAAAACTCAATTTTGA
The DNA here is from genome assembly GCA_021014915.2 of Artemisia tridentata subsp. tridentata. Lineage (NCBI taxonomy): Eukaryota > Viridiplantae > Streptophyta > Magnoliopsida > Asterales > Asteraceae > Artemisia > Artemisia tridentata. The sequence continues at coordinate 6,864,038 of CP139508.1, forward strand.
TCATTTGTGAGGAGAGTCCAATGTACATCTTTGACCATGCTTTTGACATCACCACAAACATCCAAATCAGATCTATAACAAGCTATATCATTGAAGAGATCGAATGATTGCTTTTCTTTATTATTATTATATTTTTTTTTTTGAACTTGATCGAATGATTGTTGAGCCATCTGTTTTCGTAGATCTGGATCGATTATGGAGGAGGCGGCAGTTAGGGAGGAGGAGGAATGAACCGTGTGTTTTTTTTTACCTAATTATCATTAATAACACTTTAATTAGTGGGGACATTTAATAGGAATATAATTACTATAATACCCTTTTGTGCTTTATTGACTAAACCTTTTAACTAATTAGACTAAAGTCATATCATCCATTGATAAAATGATCTAACGGTATAAATTAGTTCTCGCAGTTCTTGCACTTAAATTGGTTCTGAAATGAAAGTCCCACTATATATATATATATATATATATATATATATATATATATATATGTATATATATATATATATATAAATTCAAGTCGATTCAAGCCAACCAAAGCCCGTTTAGACCCATTACTAGACCCGCTATTCAAGAAATACGAATATCAAGGGTACCTGACTCGAAATTTGATACATGCTCAGCCAAGAAGTCAATTAGTCAAAGGACCATTGATGCAATTAGTCTTGAGTCAAGGGACTAACGTGGTAGAACTTTGAATAAGTTTGAAAGGCGATTAGCTTCTCAGCTCAACCCGCCTTTCTACCATAAATAGTATTTCCATTTCATTTTCTCATTTTCATGTATGTGTAATCGAACTTTCCTTTCATTGTAATAAATTCACAATTTCACCTTTTAATACCAAAACATTTTGGATTTCTCTTCTCTGTTTGGAATCCCTAATTTTTGTGTTTGTTAGACTTCAATTCTTTGTGAATTCTGGTTTAGCCTCTATGAATTGGTATCAGAGCACTTTCCAAGTGCTCATTTCATGATTCTGGCGAAGTTTGTTAAGATTCCGGCGAAGTTGTTGCGATTCCGGCGAGTTGTTACGATTCCGGCGAGGCAGTTATTTTTTCCAGTGAACAAATTTTTTTCAGAAATAGAGTGCTACACGTGTTCTCTATTCAATTGTTGTAAGCTATCCGCCAGAAACACGACCAATTGTTGAATACACATCGCGATCATGAGAATAACGCATAAGTGCTTAAATCCTCTATTCTCGAATTTATGATCAGTTTTGTTTGATTGAAGGTTGGCCAAGAGCAGTTAGTTGTTAGTAGTAACTCAATTGTAGAAGAAGGAGTAAACCTAACAACTTACATCATTAAAATAGCTTACAATGGCAGTTCAAACTCGCAATCAAGAGCAGAGTAGCGCATCTGCTAATAATGAGGCTCCTACTTTGACTCAATTAAGTATGGCTGATATAAACCAGTTGCTTAAGCAGATGGATGAAGGAATGAATGCTTTCAGTCTCTTCCAAGCATTTGCTACAAATGAGTTTACCAGGCTTCATGGAATGGAACCTGTAGCAACTAGCATTGGAAATCAAGCAGTTCCACATGGTCAAGCACATGGAAATGGATCTCATCACAACCAGCAAAAAACCTATGGGAAGTTGACAAGGCTAAAATTCCCGATGTTTTATGGTGATGATGGTAAGGGGTGTTGTTTAGGGTACAACAGTTCTTTGCCATTGATCAAGTCAGAGATGATTAAAAACTGAGGCTAGTCTCCATGCATCTCTTTGATAAGGATCTAAACTGGCATTTACAATTTGTGAAAATATATGGAGAAAATGTACCTTGGGCCTTGTATGAATCTGAGATATTGAGTAGGTTTGGTGAATTGAATGATGATCCCTTGGTTAAGCTAAAAAACCTAAAACAGACTGGTGATGTAAATACTTATCAGGATAAGTGTTAGCATTTATATTTTTAGTCAAGTGATGGTCATTTGTAATGTTTAGAATAGTGTGTCGTGTAATATGTCTAAGTATTGTAAGGCTTTGTGTTGGACTTTGTTAAGTAAAGTTCTACTATCATACAAAAAGCCCAAGTCCAACACAAAGCCCACCAAGCCCATGCTTAGAAGCATCTAGGGCGTTCCATCATCTCTAATTTCCTATAAATACCACACACTCTCACCATTTGTAGGGTGCCTCATTGTCATGTGTAGGTGAGAGTGTGTAGGTGTTAGTGTGTGCGCTTTTATGGTTTATGTTTGTATTTGTTTCTTTCCTTTTGAAGCTAATATACAACGAGTAATATTCCACATCATACGATCCATACTACATCTTCTCTTCATCTATTCTTCTTGTTACTTTGAGTGTCACGTATTTAGTTATAGCTTTAGTTTGTTGTTTAAGGTTAGATTCTTAGCATTACAAGTGGTATCAATCGCCAAACAAGGATTTAGGATACAGTTGTGGTTCGTTAGAGCCAATATAGGAGTAAAAGTTGCGTATTTCTCTTAAAATCGTGTACTTTTCTTCTTGTTTTTGATTTTTACGTGTGATCTAAGGATAAAGCTTGAAGCTTTTGTGGTTTTTCGTGAGTTTAAAGATAATAGGTGATAGCTTTTTGTGTTTATACGAGTTGTTTTGTGAGTTTTAGTGAAAAAGGTTCAAGCTTTTTAAGATTAACGTGAGTTTTGAGAAAAAGTTTTGAGCTTTATTGATTTTTCGTGATATTTGAATTTGTTATCGTGGAAAAAGTGCTACAAAGACATCGTTCGAATCTTCATTGGTTTGATTTTTATCACATATCTTGTATAAGATTTGTGATAAAAAGGATCAACTTCGACTTGTGAAAATATCCAAATCTTGTATAAGATTTGCGATAAATTGGGGTTTCTCGCAATCTGATTTGCGATAAATTGGGGTTTGTTGAAATTGTGAAAAGTCCTCTTATCGCAATTGTGGTTCAACTATTCAATCGCAATTGTGAGACAGATTTTTATCGCAATTAAGCCAAGCTGTGTTATCGTAATTGTGCCAAGTATTTCTATCGCAAACGCTACCTGAGAAGTTTATCGCAAACGGATATCGGGCATTTCTATCGCAAATGGTTATCGGTCACATTATCGCAATTGGATATCAAAACAGACAAGAAATTTTGAAATTGGTCAGATTTGGTCCCTCGCAATTCAGGCAGTCTTGTGAACTTTCGCTGTTTGACAGATTTGGCCCTCGCAATTCATTTAAACGATTTCCAAATTAACAAACGACAATCAGAAATTGAAACTGGTTATAGAGATTCTATGTTAAGGGAGAAACATTTGCAAATCAAATATGACACTCTCGATGTTAAGTTGAACATGCAAATAAAATCCCTAAACAAGGAAATTTCTGAATTAACCAACCAACTTTCTAAACAAAAAGCAACTTGCTCTGATCTTGAAAAAGAAAAGAAAGAGTTGCATGCAAGGTTTTCAAAATGTGAAAATGAACTTCTTGATGAAATTCTTGACAAACAGGAAACCGTTAAAAAGTTGGAAGATTTGCTTGTAAAAACGGGTCATTCTGCACAAACAAGTAATTTGCTAATTAACGATCCAAACCCGATTCTACATACAATGTAGAAAATGGCTATCGGTTGTGAAAACCCTTATTATCTCAAGAAAGCTCAGAAAGAACAAAATGTGTTATATAATGGTACTGTGCTTAATGATAAACATGATCCTCCCGAAGTTCGGGATTCTTATGAAACGATTGAGCTCGCCGAAGAGAGTCGTGTTAAAATGAGCCAGAAGAACCCAAATATCAGACCAATTAATTATCATGAGCTTAACAAAATTTCTGGTGTTCTTGAGGTTAAAAAAGTGTCACCAATGTTTTTCAAAAAACCAGTGGCTGTCGCAAAAAGAAAAGTCGTTTCGAAACATCTTTCTAAAATCGAACAAATATTCTCTAAGAACACTTGTAACACAAGTGAAGCTAGACAATATTTGGATGATCTTAAAGGAGAGTTGAAACGCTTCAAATGACTGTGGCATCCAAAACATACAGTAACTACAATGATTGGTTTTCAAGTTTTCATACAGAACAGAAAAAGATGCTTGAAAAAGACATAATTCCTCCACTATCTGCAATTTATGCGGTAGTTCTGAATGTTGAAAGAAATTTTCCGAATGAAACAGCCGACTTTGTCAAGGACCACAAATCCCTGGTGAAGGAAGCTAATGAAAACATTGAACACATAAAAGTTTTGGATAGACACAACGACACTCTCTTCGAAATAGCTTTGTCAACTGATATTATGTCCATTATTTGTCAAACATATTCTGTAGAGGATGATGAAACACTTCGAGCTGAGACTTCTGAAATTGTTTCAAAATATGAAAAGGCGCTTATTAAGCTTGAAAAGCAAAATGTAACATATTTTAAACAACTTGATCGGAAAAAAGAAGAATGCAAGTATGACAAATTGTCGTATGAGCGCTCTTATAAAAACATGCAAGAACAAATTGATCTTTTGAAGTCTCAGCTTGAAAATCAAAAAAGGAAGGGTGAGGAATCTAAGGCTACAAAACCAAAAATGTCTATTTCCCAAAGTGCTCAAACACCCTTGGCTAAGGAATGTGAAAAGTCAACAAGTGTTGATAAAGGGAAAGCAGTTGTCGAAACACCAAATGTGATAGCACCTGGACTTTATAGGATTAGTACCACTATTGCATCTACCTCTACATCTCAAACATATAGGGCGATAGACAAAAGTGTTAAGGAAAATCCAAAAGAGTCTAGGAATGCTAAAAATGACTCAAAAGACAACCAGATAAATCCTAATGTGTGTGCCTTACCTTCTACAGGAGTAGAAAGTACCTCTAGGAGCAGCAGACCAAAGCCTAGGAGCAATACAAGGAATAGAGTCTCGTCTAAGAGTGAAAGCAAGAATAAAACGGAAGAAGTAGAAGAACACCCTAGGAATTTATCGCTTTCGAATAAGAAACATATGTCATCTGGATGTAATGTTAAGGACAGTATTTCAAGTGCATGTAATGAATCAGTTTGTTTAATGAACAAGAAATCTTTGTCTGAAAATGTGTGTGATGATATTGTTTCTAATAATGTGAATGTGAATGATATGCCTGAACAGAAAGAGGTTCCCTCAGTATCTATGGCTAAGACTAGATATATCAAAAGACTTATTGCAAAAGCTAGGTCAACCTCTAGTACCCTATTGCCTAAGGACCATCTTAAGTTTTGCACATGGAAACCAACGGGTAGAAAGTTTACACCTAAGGATGGCACATTAGATATTGCTTCAAAAGAACAAATAGAAACCGTCTCTAAGTGTGATTCACCTGTTACTTCTAACCCCCTGGAACCAAATGTAAAACAGTTTCCATATACAAAACCATCTGTTCTTTGCAAGTCATTGAAATTTGTCTTTGGATCATCGACTCGGGTTGCTCCAAGCACATGACCGAGAATCTAAAGCTGCTGATCAACTTTAATTTGTATTAAAGTTCATGGGAACAGTACGGTTTGGAAATGATCATGTAGCATCTATTCTGGGTTATGGAGATCTTTAGTTCGGGAATTTCTTAATCACTCGGGTTTACTATGTTGAAGGGTTGGGAAACAATCTGTTTTCAGTTCGGCGGTTCTTTGATGCAGATTTAGAGGTTGCATTTAGAAGGAATACTTGTTTTGTTAGGAATTTGATTGGAGATGATCTCTTAACCTAAAATCGTGGAACCAATCTCTATGCTATCGACATTAACAAAATGGCCTCTTCATCACCAATTTGTCTCATGACAAGAGCTAATGAAACTAAGTCCTGGTTGGGGCACAGACGTTTATCCCATCCCAACTTTGACACCCTAACCAAACTTGCCAAAGAAAACATCGTCACCGGTCTCCCTAAATTCAAATACACCAAAGATCACTTATGTCCATCCTGTGAGCAAGGCAAAAGCAAACGGGCAACATACAAACCTAAAACCGTACCCAGTTCGGTCAATAAGTTACATTTGTTGCATATGGACTTATGTGGCCCAATGAGAGTTGAGAGTATCAATGGGAAAAAGTATATTCTTGTGATTGTCGATGACTATTCAAGATATACATGGGTAAGGTTTTTGAGGTCAAAAGATGAAGCACCAGGCATCATCGTCACCTTTTTGAAGCGAATTCAAGTTTTACTTCAAGCTCCCGTTAGGATAGTAAGAAAAGACAATGGCACGGAATTCACTAATCAGGAGTTAAGAACATACTTTGAAGAAACTGGAATTACTCACCAGACATCAGCTGTTAGATCTCCACAGCAGAACGGGGTAGTAGAAAGAAGAAATAGAACTCTTGTGGAAGCTGCTCGCACAATACTGATTTATTCCAGTGCACCGTTATTCTTATGGGCTGATGTTGTTTCCACTGCTTGTTTCACTCAGAACCTATCCCTAATCCATCCAAGATTCAATAAAACCCCATATGTACTAGTGAACGACAGAAAACCCGATATCTCTTACCTTCATGTATTTGGCGCTTTGTGCTATCCTACGAACGACAGAGAAGATCTGGGGAAACTGAAAGCTAAGGGTGATATTGGTATCTTCATTGGTTATTCAGATAACTCGAGGGCATTCAGGGTGTATAATAGTAGAACTAAAAGAGTAATGGAGACGATGAATGTGAAATTTGATGAGATTTCACAGATGGCTTCTGAGAGACTCGCTCTAGAACCCGCGCTTAACACGATGGCTTCTAATCATATCGGATTAGGACCTGCACCAAACAGTCAAACTTTTGGACATATCAGTTCAGGACTCGTACCCCAAGGAGCTCAGTCAACTACCACCGAAAAACCAAAAAATCAAGAACTGGATAACTTCTTCGAGTTTATGTATGATGAGTACTATAGTGGAGCTTCGATAAATGCATCACAACAACGTTCCGCTGCACCCGCTCAACAACGTCAACCACCACCACCACAAGATGCATCCACCACAATCGAGGTGATCAGGATTTTCTTAGCATATGCGGCTTACAAAAACATCACGGTCTATCAGATGGACATCAAGACGGCTTTCTTGAATGGAACTCTAAAGGAAGAAGTGTACGTGAGTCAGCCAGATGGATTCGTTGACAAAGATCATCCGGACTACGTCTACAAGCTAAATAAATCTATCTATGGTTTGAAACAAGCCCCAAGGGCATGGTACGACGAATTATCGTCTTTCCTACTTCTTAATAATTTCACCAAAGGAACAATTGACCCGACCTTGTTTACCAGAAAATTCAAAGATGATATTTTGATTGTTCAGATTTACTTGGACGACATAATCTTTGGGTCCACTAATCCAAAACATTCAAAACATTTTGCAAATCTCAAGAAAAGTAAATTTGAAATGTCAATGATGGGCGAATTAAAATTCTTCCTTGGACTTCAAATCCATCAATCCCATCGTGGCATTTTCATTAATCAGGCTAAATATACAATTGAGATTTTAAAGAAACATGGAATGGAAAATTGTGACTCTGTTGGTACACCAATGGTCACTTCACCCAAAATAGGCTCTGACTTATATGGGAAACCCATTGATCCGAAGAAATATCGGAGCATGATTGGGTCTCTCTTGTACTTAACTGCTAGTCGACCCAATATACATTTTGTTGTTTGTTTATTAGCATGGTTTCAGGCAAGGCCTACCGAACTTCACCTCCAAGAGGTTAAACGGGTCTTTCGGTACCTACGAAGAACCATTAACATAGGACTTTGGTATCAGAAGGATTCAGAATTTACACTAACAGCCTTTTCAGATGCCGACCATGCAGGATGCCAAGTAACTACAAAAAGTACATCCGGGGGAGCACAATTCTTGGGAGAAAAGCTAGTAGGTTGGTCATCGAGGAAACAAGATTGTACGGCGTTATCAACCGTAGAAGCCGAGTATGTGTCTCTATCTGCGTGTTGTGCCCAAGTTCTATGGATGAGGACACAACTCACAGATTATGGCTACTCTTTCGACCGCATTCCTATATATTGTGACTCGAAAAGTGCCGTAGCCATCTCGTGCAATCCAGTTCAACAATCCAAGACCAAACATATTAGATTCCGCTATCACTTCATAAAGGAACACGTAGAAGAGGGAACTGTGGAACTATTCTTCGTGAAGACTGAATAACAACTCGCCGACTTGTTCACTAAAGCTCTTCCAAAGGAAAGATTCGACAATTTGGTTCGACGAATTAGCATGCGGAGCCTAACTCCCGAAGATTTAGGAAGTCTTCTCGAAACTTCTTGAAACTATTCCGCTGTAAATATATACATATAGTTAGATAGTTAAAAAAAAGATTTATAGATAGATAGATAATTGTATATTCTCATTCGGATATGTCTCGTTTAAATCAATAGTCTGTACGTGTCTAGAAATGTCATTTAACAATGATACGGATATGTACATATGCTTGAGCGAGTACATATCTTTCCCCAAAATTTCTTCACTATGGCTTTTGTACAATTCAGTACAAAACCCGAGCTCCAACGATGACTTCGGAACAATTCAATTTCGGACCCGCACTCCAACGATGGCTTTCGTATATATCAATACGAAACCCGCATCCAGAGGAAGACTTCTCATTATATCTGATCAGAACTCGTAATCAACGACAACAAAAACCAACTTCATGCAAATCTGTCTATCTCTTCACAAAGGACACTCATTTAATCACTTGATTTCAAAAATATCACTGCATGCTATTTTTGAGTGGGAGATTAGGTATAAAGGGGAGAAGACGTGATTAAATGTGATCAAAGTTCGTGGAATTGAATCTCAGAGAAGCTCACCAGACATACTCAGTTTTAACCCTCGAATTGACGAAATTAAATGTCCGTTATCGAAAAGACTTGTCCAGGACGGGTAATAATTTCAAGCTAGTCTAACCAGTAATGTAAGCGTGTCTCGCAAAGGACTTGTCTGAGTAGAATGTACCAATTCAAGAGATGATCATTGAATATGACCGGGACGGGTAATAATTTCAAGTTAGTCTAACTAGTGATGTAAGCGTGCCTCGCGAAGGTCATGTTCATTGAAAATCGATCAATTCAAAATGTGCGAACTCTACCCAACATGTGCAATTTTATGAAAAAATGCATGAGCACATGTGAATGGGGAGTATTTCAAAAATGTAAAACTCTCGAAGTGTTAAATAAAATGTGTTTATTCATAAATACTTTGAGAGACTTTCACAAAAGGTTTTATGGTATTGATCAATAATCTAGGATAATCATGGAGTAATAAGGTGATTATGGCTAGGTTATGTCCTATGATCCGCCAGAGCCGGAGGGATCTACCCAAGGACAATTCCAATAGATTAGAATTAGAAGTCCTTAGGTAAGATTGAAAAAAGGAGTAAAATGAGAAAGGAGAAAGAAGGGGTTGAAGAATGAAAAAGAAAAGTTTAATGAAAGGGTGAAAAGAAATAGCCCTCCATGAAAACTTAGGGCAGATACTGGGTCAATACATCTGCTATCGGTACTCACTAAGGTGATACTGATATTGAAGACAAGACGTCATGGACCCAGTGACGCGCTGCACCACCCCTCCTAGCCACTCAGATATCTCTTAAAAGATATTTGTTTCATTTCTCACGGAGAACACTGCATAATCTATTGGCCTCTCATTCCGAGATGTGTTGATATTGAAAAGGTGGCACTCTGCTCCATGCCTCCGACTACTAAAAACTAAAATGCACAATTGAGTCTAGAGCCATGAGATTCATCAAAAAATCTCTTAGGAACACTTCCATAAGAATACCCTTGTGTTCACCAAAAAGGACACAAGGTGTACATGAGTCTTAATGAGATCTAAGGATCTTTCCATTCATAACATGATGGTTACCATGCTTCAAACGGTCTACAGTCGTGGGGTGATCTCCAGCGACTCACTAAATCGTGGGTGCACTTCGGTGTGTCCGTGTAAGCCCTCTCGGGGGTATCCGATTCAGAACGGCCTGGGGAAGGATTAGAGAAAGTCTTCACACTATGCTGTTGACAATCTCAAAGTCCCAACCTGTAAGCGCTGGATGATTATTACTAACGATTTTATGCAGCTACCCATAAACATCCCTTAACCATCATCACTTACATTAAACATCTTCACCTCAGCATACTCCTACTTATGAAGAACATCCCTCATCAAAGCTCAGTTGTAAAAGTTCAAGACAAGGAGATCAAGTTAAAGACAAAGTGTAACGACTAAGTCAAGAAGCTAATCAAGATGTCAAGAACAAATTCATATGTCAAATGATGAAAGATTATGGGGAGATTGTTAGCATAAAGGGATATTGTTAGCATAAGTATACAATCCAAGATGTATGAGTATGTTGGAGGACACGACGCATCACCACAAGAAGATTTTGATCAAGGCAAGAACCACCACAAAAGACGATACTTTGAAGATCATGATTGCATGAAGGAATGATTATTGAAGACTATTCTACAACGACACACAAAGATCAAGACGTTGAAGACAAAAGACCAATCACTGGGAGCATCATTGAAATGACCATCCCTTAGGGGGAGATTGTTAGCATTTATATTTTTAGTCAAGTGATGGTCATTTGTAATGCTTAGAATAGTGTGTCGTGTAATATGTCTAAGTATTGTAAGGCTTTGTGTTGGACTTTGTTAAGTAAAGTTCTACTATCATACAAAAAGCCCAAGTCCAACACAAAGCCCACCAAGCCCATGCTTAGAAGCATCTAGGGCATCCCATCATCTATAATTTCCTATAAATACCACACACTCTTACCATTTGTAGGGTGCCTCATTGTCATGTGTAGGTGAGAGTGTGTAGGTGTTAGTGTGTGTGCTCTTATGGTTTATGTTTGTATTTTGTTTCTTTCCTTTTGAAGCTAATATACAACAAGTAATATTCCACATCATACGATCCATACTACATCTTCTCTTCATCTATTCTTCTTGTTACTTTGAGTGTCACGTATTTAGTTATAGCTTTAGTTTGTTGTTTAAGGTTAGATTCTTAGCATTACAATAAGTTTGAATTGTTGCTCAATAAGGTAGACTTAACTGAACCCCAAGCTGTGAGTATGTTTACTGGGGGATTAAAGGGTGAAATTGGGGTACCACTGAGAATGTTTAAGCCTGTTACTATGAAAGATGTGACTAGCTTAGCAAAAATACAAGAAGCCTTAGTGGTTATCATTAAAACTAGGCCAAACTACTTACCTTATAGTGGAACTAGGTTTCAGTCTCCTAATATTGTTAGTCCTAGGCCACAAGCCCAAATTACCACCAAACCACCTTCGTTGGCTTTACCTGCACCTCCAAAAATAGGTACTACATATCATGTTAGAAGGCAATTGACTCAAAAGGAGTTAGAGGAGAAAAGGGCCAAACATCAGTGTTTCTATTATGGCCAAAGGTACACCTCTGGTCACAAATGTAGTGGGCAAATGTATGCTTTGGAAGTGTTGTGTAACCATGAGGATGAGGACTCACTCACCTTAGTTTATGAAACTGAGGAAATAGAAGAATTTGTTGATGCAACCATGGAACCAAATGATATTTCTACCCAATTACATGAAGAAACACCACAGATCTCATTGCATGCCTTGTGTGGAGTGAATTCTTACAAAACAATATGGGTCAAAGGTTACTTGGGAAAACATGTCTTGCATATCCTTATGGATACTGGGAGTACTCACAATTTCCTATCTATGACCACTGCTAAGAAGTTAGGGTACATGTTGAGGGCTACTGTTCCATTGGAAGTCTCTGTAGCTAATTAGAGAGAAAGTGTTTATCAGTCACTTTTGGCAATCATTATTCAAGATGCTTAAGGTGGAATTACACTTGTCCACAGTCTACCACCCACAAATTGATGGGCAAACAGAGGTTGTGAATAGGTGTCTAAGCTGCTACTTGAGGTGTATGGTTGGGGATACACCTAAGGAATGGGTGGATTGGTTACCCTTAGCAGAGTTTTGGTATAACACCAATTGGCATTCTGCAACAAAGGTCACCCCTTTTGAAGTGATTTATGGTCAAGCTCCACCAATCCACTTACCTTATGTACCTGGGGATAGTGCAGTAGAAGCTGTGGACAGGACATTGCAAGCAAGGGAAAAGACTATTGAAATTTTGTAGTTTCATAAGAAAAGAGAATAAGATAGAATGCAAAACATTGCCAATAAAAAGAGGACTGACAGGCAATTTGAAGTTGGAGCATGGGTATATGTTAAACTACAGCCTTATAGGCAAGTCTCAGCTAGGCAAGGAGCTTATCACAAGCTAGATGCCAAGTTTTATGGGCCTTTTCAGGTTGTGCAGAGAATTGGTGAAGTAGCCTATAAGCTGCAATTGCCTAGCGACAGCCTTATACACCCAATTTTTCATGTGTCTCAGCTCAAGAGGCGTCACAGCCAAACAGCTGTGGAAGGCAATTTGCCTCTTTGTAAACCCAATGGCAGCATGACTGTGGAACCAGTGGCTGTATTAGAAAGGAGGTTGGGCAAGGTGGGTGACAGCCTTATACACCGATTTACACCTTTTGGAGATATTCGTACAAGACTTCTTGCTACCTTATTCACCTTTTTCACTATCTAAACCAACTG
>CP139508.1:6876624-6958481 GCA_021014915.2 Artemisia tridentata subsp. tridentata
ACAACACCAGAAACTTATTATGATTACCATTCTTCCCCTACTGATATGAACATTTCAAAGTTCATGAGCCAGGAATTTAGCGTTAGCAGGATCAGTCATGTCGAGGAAAAGATAAGCCATATACCTCCGATTCCTTCAATCAAGGAATATGGAGTGTCACCACCATGCATTTAGCCTTCGGATATGAGCTTGTGTGCTCTATCAAGTAAGAAACAAGCAAATGCCTTGGCCTTGTGTAGGAACTCTACGTTTCCAGTCATCCGATAAAGTGAGAGGAACACGTACACATTTCCGCTAATACCATGACAGATCCCGACCTTTTTAAGTAACCCGCGACTCCACACAACTTTGGATGCGTCAATTGTCGCTTCAAGAAACTCTTTATCTTCAAAAACCTGAACATCAACAATTATATTGTGTTCCAAGATTAGAAACCATGCTAATATTTAAAAAGACATACCTCAGCAGCTTTGACTATTGTGAGGGCTACCCCAGGGGCTCCATGACGCCACGCCAATACACGAGTTCATCACTTCTCTTAGCTTCATCTCGTGGGTAATTTCCACTAGGGAAACGATTGTTAATCATGTATTTAAGAGTCTTGTTTACATCCGCGAGTGCATCGGTGGATGTCCAAAATGCAAGAGAACATACATAATCCCGGCTAACCCATGGGCAGCGCCCCAGTATATATCACCGCTGTACTCAAACATCAAAGGGCATCTCGAAGCGACGCCCATTTCTCTCCCGTTCTCAATGATCTTATCCACAACTAGACTCTGTTTCATTTTAAAAGGTCATTATTTGAACAATCAAAGTTACAAAAGGGTAAAGTTACTTGAATCCTTATGGTATGTGTAGACGGAATTGTTCCAGCACCTAAGTGTTTGTTAAGAAAAACGCATGCCCATAAGTATCCAGTTCTCCCTCGTATCAATTCAACTGGACCATCTTTAGTTACCTTGATCTGCTAATCAACCAAACCCCGTGATCATAGAAGTTACATATATGAACCGTGTTTGAGAAATTAAGATTGAATCTTACCTCTTTGAATTGGCTCAAATAGTAATTGACCATCTGCTCATTGCCTTGGTGCTTTGCCACAACAGCACCATGAGCACAAACTCCTGCACGCCCCGACAAAAAACTCACAACGCTACAAAGTGTTCCAAGAATATAACATAACCATGTAAGCTGTGTACTTTTATTACTTCATTACTTTTTTTAGCCTCAAATAGTTTTGGCAAATATTAAAGTTCCAATCTTGATCTATGAATTATTATTTATCATGGGTACCGGCCTGATCTCCCTTTTTCCTCTAATTTTGAATAATCCTATTCTCTGCAACAATACTAAACTGATTAATAGAAGCTAAACTAAATAAAATATACACCATGTATTCACCAATTATATCTAATATATCCTTTTGTAGTTAGATTTTGTAAAAAATCAGCAAGAAATGAGAATCATTTACATACATAATATTCACTTTGTAAAAGTACACCAATACTAGTCCATACGTATCACAAAAGTTTTTCGAATTGACTCAAGTCTATAATTTCAAACTCGCCGTGACTGGACTTGATATTTACAAACTCACTTTGACTCGACTTGATATTTTCAAACTCACTTTGACTCGACTCCATATTTTAAAACTCGCCTTGACTCAATTTTTTCAAAGTCACCTTGACTATGACTTAATTATATACTCCACAAAGTTATGATTTCAGTAATCGGTATCATATCACAACCACATATAATCAACATTTGTGCATATCATCGATTTTACATTTCAACAAACATCAATATAACCCATTAACCCATCCTTACAAATACACAAATTAAACACATAAATAACTAAATAAACAAACTAATACTAAAAAATTAATGAACAAACCTTTAATTTGTGTTGTGGTGGGGGTGGCTGGGGTGTCTGTGGTGGTCGGCGGTAGCAGCGGCGGCAGTGGTGTCTTTTACACAAACATAAACAAACACAAATGTAACAAAATTAAAATTATAATTAGACAAAAACTAAAAAAAAAAAAAAAAAAAAAAAAAAAAAAAAAAAAAAAAAAACCTTTTAATATAATTAGACAAAAAAAAAAAAAAAAAAAAGTGGTGCGTGTGTGGTGGTTTCGGTTGGGAGGATGAGATGAGTTTTGTGTGTCTGTGTGTGTGTTGAAGGTGGTTGTGGTGGTCTCGAATTTGTGGTATCGATCACAGATTGAAGAAGAAGAAGAATAGCATCGGTGGGTTTTTTTTTTGGAGATAAAGACTTAGAAAAAAAAAAAAAAGAAAAAAAGAAACAGATCTATTGGTGGTATCAATTATAATTGAAGGCGGGCTATTAAAAAATTTGGCGGGTTGTTTAATTTTTGGTGAAAAAATCTGGTGAAAAAAACAAGTCCCTTTGTGTTATTTTTCCTTTTATCTTTATCTTATATATATATATATAAAACGATTTAATTTATTTAATTAATATTAAATAAATTAAAAATGATTTAAATTAGTTATAAATTATTAAAATTATTTAAATTAGTTTTAAATTTTTTAAAATAATTCAGATCCCGAGAACCTGTATGAAATGAGCCGAGTTGTTTCGTTTGATCTGTTTCATTTGCTTGTCAGGTTGTTTCGTTTGACTCTGTATGAAATAAGCCAAGATGTTAAACGAATGAGCCGAGATGATATGGTTGTACATGAGATGTTAAACGAATGAGCCGAGCAATCATGGAACTCGTGTTCAACAAAAAAGTTCCAGCTTATCTTGTTCTAGTTTGAAAGATGCAATTCCTAACTATGGTCCAAGTGTAAAGCAGTTTATTAACTCGCCTGTTTCGTTTAATGAATGAGCCGAGTTGTTTCGTTTGCTTGTCTAATTGTTTCGTTTGATCTGTTTCGTTTCCTTGTCAAGTTGTTTCGTTTGAGTCTGTATGAAATGAGCCGAGATGTTTAACGAATGAGCCGAGACGATATGGTTATACACGAGATGTTTAACGAATGAGCCGAGATGATATGGTTGTACACGAGATGTTTAACGAATGAGCCGAGATTATATGGTTTTACACGAGATGTTAAACGAATGAGCCGAGATGATATGGTTGTACATGAGATGTTAAACGAATGAGCCGAGATGATATGGTTGTACACGTGTAAAGACCAAGATTCACGTATGGAGGTGGAGGAAACATCATAAACACGAACATAAGATTAAACTTTGAATTTTCGGTTTATTGACTGGCGGGGTGTGTATGTTTTTCTAGAGAGAAGCTAGAGAAAACACACACACCCCTTTGATACAAATGAATCCTCAACCCTCCTAGTATTGACATAGGAGGGTATTTATACAAAGAATACAAAGATAACTTAGCCTAAATGACTAAACTAGTCCTTGTATAAAGAATGAAGTGCAATTCCCAAATATGACAAACTTTAAGGCTAACAATCTCTCCCCAAAGTGAAGTCATATGGGAATTGCTTACAATGTTCCCTACAAGTAAAATATAAACCATAAGCACAGAGAATAGTCTTCAAACGTCATTACTTCGTTCAGCTTGGAGAATCTTCTCAGCATTCATTTCTTTACTTGCAGAAGAACCATGTGAGCAATTCTAATTAGGGTTTAATTTAGAGTACCCTGAGTGCTCTTCCCATGATCTCCCCTAATTAGTGCTCTCCCCCAAACTGACAACCTCATTTAATGAGTGCCTTGAGTGCCCTAAATCTGTTCGGGGGAATGAAGTATCAACATCTTCATCTCACAAAATGCGATAGTCTATGTTCGAGAAAGAATTGCAAAACACTTCAATTGCGAAAGAACCCCTTTGTCGATGAAGTACCATTTTTATCACAGAGTGATAAAGACCGCTTTTATGATCAGGATTGAAGTCGCAACCTTTTTGTAGCCATCTTTTCTCGATCAAAGGCCCTCAGTAACTCGTAAGACTTGAAATGCATACCAGTTACGTCATCGATGTACACCTTTCTCTCCCCTGATGATTACGATTCATCGGAATCAGCATAATGTTGTGTACGTGAAATACAAACTGGAAGCCCTTTATCAGGAATCATATTAGTCCATGAGAAGATGTCGATACGCCCAGTCTAACCTCCTGTATCAAAAACAACGGCTTCATGTAGTGACTACTGATGGAGAAAACCGACTATTACGAACTTGAGACTGAAGTAGAATAACCCAAACTTGTGACTTAAACTTGCACGATAGTGTGACTAAGAACCTATACTGAGCACTACAACGTAACTCCTTAAAGCATATAGGTCGTTTCATATACCCATCCATCCTTCCTTAACTGTATATGAACATCTCTTGAATTATCCACATCTTTGTGTGACACTGAGTACTACAACGTATCTCCTTTAAGTGATAGTTAACTAGGTCTTCGTCCGTCCACCCCTTGACCTATGAAAACTAGATAACCCAAGACTTAGTCACTGCTCCCATGAGTGCACAAACAAGGATCTCGAAGAATCATGCATCCAACCAACCCCGATATCTTCAAGATACTAAGTACACGTACCCGAGATATTCCACTTCAACTTCAAATAAGTAATAATGAATCATCATCCTTGTAGCCACAGCTGATAGTTTGACCATTGTCATCTGATTGTGAATCTTGATCAGGATCTTTTCGGCTATACGTGGTGATGTTGAAGGTGCAGTCTAATAATGTTATTTGTGATGTTGTTGTGAAAAATACCATAAAATGCAATTCTAATGAGGCTAGAAAAATTTGAGTTTAAGAAATTTTTACGCCGAAAATTCCCCGAAAAATTCGAATTTTGGCCAAAAAATTTGAATTTTGGGCCAAAATTTTCACTCTTGTACCAGAATTTGAATCTCGCGTAAAAATGGACCGTAAAGTCTCCTGTGAAAAATAAATTTTACTCAAGTTTTCCCGCCAAAATACTCGATTGCGAGAGATTGTTGAATTGCGAAAGACAGTATCAATTTCGAAAGCCTGTTGCAATTGCGAGAAAGGAGTGCAATTGCGAGAGACATGCCAATTGCGATAAGGGAGTGCAATTGCGAAAGTCATGCCAATTGCGAGAAAAACCAGCAATTGCGAGAGACTCCTCAATTGCGATAGAGTCAGCAATTGCGAGAGACTCGTCAATTGCGAGAAATTTCATTTCATCGCAATTCTTATACAAGAATGCGAGAGGCCCATAATTGCGATAATACCCTGAATTGCGAGAAGCAATTCAATTGCGAGAGAAATAGCAATTCCGAAAGATCTGAGCAATTCCGAAACTTTTGGCAATTTCGAAACTTTTCAACCACTCTTGACTTTTAGCTAATTTATCTCTTCCCCATGCTTTGCCAGTCTGTCTTTCACCAATTCCACCAACTTTGACCAATAATTCAATGAATAAGATATTCAATATATTCCAAAAACACAAATCTTATAAAAGATTATGTGATTTTCGATCAAAGAAGCTAAGAACACACCAACTTTTTGCCTTGTTCTTGCTTATGAATCCAGAAAAACCACAAAAGCTCACGTTTTTTATGATAAAAACGCAACAGTTGGGTTCTTTCAAACACAAATCGAACACAAATATAGCACTAAACTCGGCAGTTGAAGAAAATGAAGAAAAACCGAGATAAGACACAACAAAAATCACCTTTATCACCTTAAAAACACCACGAGCAGCCACCCGGTTAGCTCTGATACCAATTGTAAAGACCAAGATTCACGTATGGAGGTGGAGGAAACATCATAAACACGAACATAAGATTAAACTTTGAATTTTCGGTTTATTGACTGGCGGGGTGTGTATGTTTTTCTAGAGAGAAGCTAGAGAAAACACACACACCCCTTTGATACAAATGAATCCTCAACCCTCCTAGTATTGACATAGGAGGGTATTTATACAAAGAATACAATGACTAACTTAGCCTAAATGTCTAAACTAGTCCTTGTATAAAGAATGAAGTGCAATTCCCAAATATGACAAACTTTAAGGCTAACAACACGAGATGTTAAACGAATGAGCCGAGATGATATGGTTGTACACGAGATGTTTAACGAATGAGCCGAGATTATATGGTTTTACACGAGATGTTAAACGAATGAGCCGAGATGTTATGATTGTACACGAGATGTTAAACGAATGAGCCAAGACGATATGGTTGTACATGAGATGTTAAACGAATGAGCCGAGATTATATGGTTGTACACAAGATGTTAAACCCAAACACCCTTTTGGTGAAGAAATAAGCAATCCCAAACAACCCTGTTTGGATAGCATAAACCAAACGGCCCTTGTGGGCTGCTGTTAACCAAACAATATAAACCAAAAGGAGCGTTGAAAAGTGTTCAGTGCATAAACCAAACGGCCCTGTTTGGACAACAACATTTTATTAAACAAACAACAACAACAACAACAACAACAACAACAACAACAACATTACATATGAAGGTTGTCCATGTTACCTAACAGCTCACGGAGTATTGCAATTGACTGACATGTGTGGTCAGGGTTGTCGTGATTCTTGCCGTTTCAAGTCTTGCCTCCAGCATCCTTACTCTTGTCTCTAGCACCTCCTTTTGTGCCTCCAGCATGTTTATCCTAAGATCTTTTTCATTACAGTTTGAGCACCCTGTTGGTGCAGATCCAGAACCGTGAGATGTTGAAGCAGAAGAGGTTTTGAAGATAAGAGGTTTTGAAGATAAGATCTTTTTCATTAAAGTTTGAGCACCCTTTATGTGATGTTATTTTTTTTATATTTCCTGCTCCACAATTACACATAAAAGGATTTTATCGCTGCATCTCAGGTTTTGAAGATAAGAGGTTTGGTGTTATCAGGGGGATGTAGGAGGTGATGTTGTTGCTGTTGTGAGAGAGAGGGAGAGAATATAAGGTGGTGATGGGGATACGGTTTTTGGATTTTATGTAGATTTTGGATAAGATTTTTTGGATATTAAAGAGGATAAGGTATATCATTTATTGTACAACCATATCATCTCGGCTCATTCGTTAAACATCTCGTGTACATCCGTATCATCTCGGCTCATTCGTTAAACATCTCGTGTACAACCATATCATCTCAAGTAACCATCTTTCGTGCGAATCTCTTCATGCCATCTCATGGAGGCAGCTGTTTTAGATGACATAAATAACATTTTCAATCGTGGTATGAGCGGAAAATAACGCAAAACCTTTGCTCCAATCTTCTTATCAGTATCAGGTGTGGTTGACTCATCTGCAGAATCATCTTCACTTGCTTTATACCTTGACGTATGGCATTTATTACATTCTGTTTTATTAATGTTTTGCATACAATCATTAGGACATGCATCAATTTTATCATAACTAAGTCCCAACTCTCGAATTATCTTCCTTAGTTCTCACTACAGAAGGAGGAACTCTTAAAACAGCCTAGTGAGACCCAAAGCTACTACTAGTACCATAACTTTCACCGAATTTATTCCGACCTATAACCTGAACCAAATCGCGAGGACGTGATTCCATTTAAGCGGTATGTGCTGTAACACCCGGTAAATTTCCTAAATTTATTTTACGAGTCGAAATATTTATTTCTGATTTCCCTTAAGCTCTCAAACTTTTCTGAAACTCTTTGAACTTGTTTAGGATTGAAATACAGTGGATATCTTGTTGAAACGTGAGCGTTATTCACTTATCGAGCCAGCACAACTTAAAACACGCGAAACGAATCGAATTTGCCAAACAAATTAATTTTGAGAAAGTTATGCATATTTATACTCGTTTTTATTGGAAAAATTATTTCGGACACAATGGCGCAAGTTTCATAATTTTTCGAGTCCGTTTGGTATGCCGAATGGGGCCCACATTGTTTTATTATAAAAGAATTACAAATTGGCACAACCGACCCCTGGACTTATTTACCCCGCCTTCACAAACTATGGTTAAATTACAAGAATGGTCCCTGCGTATTATAAATACCCGAATTAGGGTTTTACTTTTATTATTATAACACCAATAGCAGGATTCCACTGTTCCGGCGCCGCCACCCTTTTTCCGGCCAAAATTCCAGCGAACCATTTTTGATGCCGCCGCATAGATCGAGACCACAGAAGTGTTTCTGGAGCATTTGGAGTCAAAGGGAGCTCGTTTGATCGTGTTTTGAAGCCACCACAGCCGACAACCACCATCACCACCACTCTCCGCCACCCCTCTCCTTCTTTCTCCCTCGATTGGTAAGCCACACGCCACCATCTTTGTCATTTATTATTTTTTATATATAAAACCCTAACCATTAAAACATTTATATTAACATTATAAAACGAAAATTTATTTAAAACTCAAGTTTCAAAAACAAGCTCGTGTGGATCTTGATTTCACGAATGGGTTGGCGTTGCTTATCTGCTTATGTTGTCGCGATTTAGATTAAATTAGTAGGTTCAGTTGCGTTTTACCTCGGGTCAGCCTCACACCCAAGAGGGTGCGTTTGTTTGTTGTGCTAGGCTCAACGTTAACACCCAAAGGGTGTTGTTCGCTTGCGGTCTGTGATGGGTTGCTTATTTTTTTTTTTTTTGTTTGAATGGGTTTAAAATTTTTAAAGTGTTGTCGTATAGTTCTCGGTTAGTAGAAAACCCATGAAATGGTTTGTAGTTACTGTTCCAGTCGAGTCATGGTGCGTTTAAGTTTGTAAGGTGTGTCGAATACAGTTTGTGTTGAGTTTGATTATAGGTTTACTTATTTTGTTTTGATACGTGTTTGTTTGTGGTATTATCACATTAGCAAGTCAGGTTTGTAATTGCTTCCTAATGGGGTCTTGATCATTTGAATTCACTGATTTTTTTTTTGTCTTCGATTACTTTGCTTGCTGTATGGATATGTTAGGTGTCGTTACTTTGTCTTGG
Source organism: Artemisia tridentata subsp. tridentata (assembly GCA_021014915.2). Classification (NCBI taxonomy): domain Eukaryota; kingdom Viridiplantae; phylum Streptophyta; class Magnoliopsida; order Asterales; family Asteraceae; genus Artemisia; species Artemisia tridentata. The sequence continues at coordinate 6,885,495 of CP139508.1, forward strand.
TCTCGACATTACGAGACACCACAAGATGATATTTTTTCTAAAGTAATGGGTAAAGATCAAAATGGTAATGCAGTCATGGTGGTATAGAAATTGGACGAGGAAGGTGTGAGGTAAACGTTCAAGTACCAACAAAAAGAGATGAAATGTTGGTGAGACCATATGGGTTATTTGACACAATTGAAGACTGTGTTGGTGCAACCATAGCATGGCCTTGTCCCTTTATCTCGGTATGTCTTTGTTAAACTTGTGATACCAATAATTTTAATAACATGGAACTTAATGCTTATACATGGATGTTTATTTGTAGGTGGTCCGTGAGGATTGAGAAAGGATGCATGATGACCCCGGACTAAGCTTCTTGTTGCTTTAATTTCTTGTTTAATGTTACAAGACTTTATGTTGGATAATGTCTATACCTTATTTATGTTTAGTGCTTTTGTTATGAAAATTGCTTATTTGAAATACAATTTTGTTTTATTCATTTAATAATTAGTTGATGTTTTATTCATATTGTAAAATAGAGTGTGCATGCTGAAAATAGCGTCCTATCATATAACTTGTTAGGACTTTGAAATTGTCCTAATAAACTTATTAAGCGTCATAACAATTAACTCTTAAGGACGCTTAACATTGTAAAAATGTCCTAATATGTTGTTATTAGGATGTTATTTAGGTTGTTAATAGACATTTTATACGACCAAAAAATTGGTTTCATAATCTTCTTTGAGATATTAGAACCCTTTTCTTGGTGCTAAAGTAGCTATAATGTTATATGATAAGCGTCCTAACAATTATCTTTTAAATACGCTTGTATGTGTATCAAAAGATTAAAATTAGGTAACCACATGTTAGAACATTGTAAAAGTGTCCTAATATGTTGTTATTAGGACGTTATTTGGTTGTTCATAGACATATTATGCGACCATAAAATTGGTTTCATAATCTTATTTGGGATATTAGGACCCTTTTCTTGGTGTTAAAGTAACTAAAATGTTATATGATAACCGTCCTAAGAATTAACATTTAAGGACGCTTGTATGTGTATCAAAAGATTAAAAGTAGGTTACCACATGTTAGAACATTGTAAAAGTATCCTAATATGTTTTTATTAGGACGTTATTTGGGTTGTTTATATACCTATTATGCGACCATAAAATTGGTATCATAATCTTATTTGAGTTATTAGGACCCTTTTCTTGGTTGCTAAAATAGCTATGATGTTACATCATAAGCGTCCTAACAATTAACTTTTAAGGACGTTTTTATGTGTGTCAAAAGATTAAAAGTAGGTAAGCACATGTCAAAACATTGTAAAAGTGTCCTAATATGGTTTTATTAGGACGCTATTTGGGTTATTCATAGACATATAATACGATCATAAAATTGGTTTCATAAGGGTATTTGAGATATTAGGACGCTTTTGACCTTTTACAACCCCCTTACATGATACGCTTTAATCCTTGGTCCTATTAAATGAAAGGTCCTATAAAGTACCATTTTATGACGCTTTTGTACGTCCTAAAAAGCCACTTTTCTTGTAGCGATAGCATAGAGATTGGAGCTACGATTCCCAAGTAAGAGATCATCCCCAACCAAATTCCTAACATAGCAAGTGTTCCTCCTAAATGCAACCTCTAAATCAGCATCACAAAACTGTCCGACTGAGAACAGATTGTGTCCCAACCCTTCAACATAGTAAACTCGAGTGATTAAGTAGTTTCCAAACCAAAGATCTCCATAACCCAGAATAGCTGCAACATGATCATTCCCAATCCGTACAGTCCCCATGAACTGCCACACAAAATTGATCAGCAACTTCAGATTCCCGGTCATGTGCTTGGAGCAACCCGAGTCGACGATCCAAAGACAAATTTCAATGACCTGCGAAGAACAGATGATTTTGTGTATGGAAACCGTTTAACATTTGGTTCCAAGGGGTTAGATGTAACAGGTGAATTACACTTAGATATGGTTTCCTTAGATGCATTGGGAACTATTTCTAATGTGCCATTCTTAAGTGCAAACATTCTACCCGTTGGTTTCCATTCACAAAACTTAATGTGATCCTTAGGCAATAGGCTGCTAGTGGTTTTCCTAGCTTTTGCAATAAGTCTTCGAATATATCTAGGCTTAACCCTAGTTACTGAAGGAATCTTTTTCTGTTCAGGCATATCATTCTTTTTCATTTTATCAGAAACATTATCATCACAAGCATTTTTTGACAAAGATTTCTTTTGCATTAAACAATCAGAATCATTACATGCATTAGAAACAGGAGTCTTAACATTACAACTAGATGACATATGTTTCTTCTTGGAAAGCGGTAAATTCCTAGGGTGTTCTTCTACTTTCTTACTTGCACTCTCAGAAACAGGCGAGACACTAGGTTTCTTGTTATTGCTCCTAGGCTGTCTTCTGCTCCTAGAGTTGCTTTCTAGTCCTGTAGAAGGTAAGGCACACTCATTAGAATTTATGTTGTTGTCCTTAGATTTTGTTGTAGCATTCCTAGACTCGTTTGGATTATCCTTTTTACTTTTATCTACCGCCCTATATGTTTTAGATGTAGAGGCAGATGCAGTAGTGGGACTAATCCTATAAAGGCCAGGCGCTATTACATTCGATGGTTCGACAACAGCTTTCCCTTTTTGTTTCTCACTAGGCAAAGGGGTTAATGGTGCAATACCCTTTGTTTCCTCACCCTTCCCTTTTTGAATTTCGATTTGAGACTTCAAAAGATCAATTTGATCTTGCATATTTTTGTAAGAACGCTCATACGACAATTTGTCATATTTGCTTTCTTCCTTTTTACGATCAAGTTGTTTAAAATATGTGACATTTTTTTTTCAATCTTGGCAAATGCTTTTTCATATTTTAAAACAATTTCAGAAGTCTCAGCCCGAAGTCTTTCATCATCTTCCACAGAATATGTTTGGTAAATTATAACACCCCCAAAATTCATGTTTTACAGCGGAAGACTTGTTTTACAGCGGAAGACTTAATTGGGTGTTATTTGTGGATCGAAGTTGAAATCATAGAAAACATCAAAATAATTTAAATATGTTTTTAAACAAAGTTCTCATTTGATAAAATCAGAGTTTAATGAATTTAGGTCCCAAAAGTTTTAAACAGGACAAGAGTCCAAAAGGTTCATAATTTAGACACAATATAAGTTTTTGAGTTCCATCGAATGTGAAATAACACGTGTCCATCCATCCATGTCCTTGCACGCCCATCCAAGCATTTAACACTTTACGAACCTGAGATAAACATGCTAAAAAGTCAACACAAAGGTTGAGTGAATTCATAGAGTTTAATAAATAATAAGTTGAATACAAGCATTATTCATAAATTGACATGTAACGAATACAAGTCGGGTAACCTGATTATAGTGTCAAGCTCATGACCCCGAAACTTAACTGAAATAAAGTATGCCCTAAAGAGGTAAGTTTGCCAATTTACCAAGATATACTCAATATTATGCTACCCGTTAAAACAATGAGCGCTACTCATCCGGACAGGCTCGTCAAACCAAATATGCATATTCATAATATTAGCGCTTCCCATGGAATTAACGGTTCATGATGTTAGGGACTTTAAATGGCAAGAGATAACTCAATAACTATAATCATGTAATCGGGTCAAGCATACCAAAAACTACTTGTATTCAGTTTTGTAAAACTAGCATGTATCTCCCCCAATGGGTTTATAAACAGTTTAAGAGTTAAAGTGGGGCTATGAACTCACTGATAGCAAAGCGAATGATCAAAATGAAGTAATGAAGAAATAACCGCAAGAACCCTACGAGCAACCTAGAATATACACGCGGAAGGTAATCGATACGTATGAGTTTCAAAAGATAGAGCGTTTTAGTTTTCGTGGAATATTTGTATTAATGTTTGTAAAAAGTTTAGTATCTCATTCGTGTGGTGGTATAGAGTCATAGACTCAGACAAACGCACGCCAAAGTATAAAACATATAGCACAAGCATACAAGGCAAATAAACATGTAAGAACCAATTAAGCAACTAGACAAAAGATATGAAGATGGTTAAGTTTATTAAAGTCCAAAGATGTCAAGTAAGTTATATACATTTAACCCATTAAGGTTTATATGTTTAGCCGTTAACAAATCATAAGTTATTCCATTTTAGCCAAATAAGTTAATAAGCCGAGCAATATATATATACAATATCACATAAGCTCAATGATAAGCAATATATAAATAAGCTTAACCAAAAATCCACTAATGTGTCCAAAACAAATGCAAGCCACCAAAGTCACATAAGCCGACAATAAAACTAAATTCAAACACAATTACATACACTTATATATACTGAAGAATCAGCATACAAACACCCCTTTGTATGCTGAAAAATCAGCAACCAAACACCCTTAAACATGCTGAAAAATCAGCATATAAACACCATTATACATGCTGATTTTCAGCAGCAAATTACGCCCCATTTGGGGCTGCTTTTGCAGCAGAAAAACACAGAGAACGCACCCCATTTGGGGCTGTTATTGCAGCCAACAATCGTCCTATATGTGCAGAAAATTAGCATACAAACAAGCAAACATCACCTCAACAAAATAGCCGCAAATAATTTCAAAGTAGCAAATCAAATCCAAGCCAAAACCAACAGCCCCTTGGCTGTGTCTTGGTCTCAAGAGGTCAACGATGCTATAAGGATTCTTAAGTCCATCATGTATATGGATAGTCCAAAGAGTATCAACTCGATATATGACCAATATATATATATATGATCCAATGTTTATATAATAGTCCGTTAATGGTTATTATCCGTTTTAACTCGATAAATTATGAAATCTACATGGTAGAAGTGAAACATTATTTTGAACAACTTTTCAGTTTTGGCGAGAAGCCGAAACTGAACGTAAAATGACCTTTTTGCCCTTACAGAAAAACTGCTGTCAGTGGACTTTTTAATAAAATTGCAGAAGTTTGACTCAGTTTTGACCCGTTAAATCACATTTTCAGGATTCGGACTCTAAAGAGATTTTATGCAAAGCAACATTTCGAACAACTTTCGTGTTTTGCCGGAAGGCTGAAACTGACTCGAAAGGGCTCAAAATCGACGTTTACAAATCTGGACAGTCGCGAAAATACTCCATAGCTGAAACTTTAGTATATAAATTTTAAAACTTCATTCGACCATAACTTCTTCGTTATTAGGAGTTACGGGACATTCCAATTACCGAAACGAACATAAAAATAAGCTCTTTCATATTATCCAATCAAAATTTACTTTTTACAAAGTCTCAAACCTCGATTTGCGTGTCACAGAATCTGTACGAATTTTACTTGTTCCAAACACATCAAAACCTCATTTTTAAGCTTCTAATCCAACTATAAGACGTCTAGTATTACATATAAACAATACATGAGCAAACCCAACCGATACCTTATAGGTTCGGTCTAAATCCAGGACTAAAACTCAAATAAATCATAACCAATATCACAACTTATACCACACGAATCTTATTAAAGCAAGTCTTTAATTCATTTTAATTCCACGAAAACTTCACAACTCATTTTTATTATTGGTGTTAAATCAAGGAACGAGATGAAATAGGTTATAACAATTCGACATACCACAAAACAAGGAGAGAGGAGTTGGTGGCGCGGCTGAATTGGTGGTGAAGCTCAATGATGGTGGCGTGGCTGGGGTGTTATCTCCAACCAAACGAGACCCTTCACACTAACCCGTAACCAAAAACACGAACACCTTTAGATCTTCGATCTACTAGTATCTTGGATTAATAACAAGAGAAAATGTGATGGAGATGATGGTGGAAAATTGATGGTGATGTTGTGTGGCTGCTGTCGATCACCCCAAGAGAAAGAGCAGGAAGTTTTTATTTTTGAGATTTGCATGTATGTGAATCTGTGACTTGCTCAAAAGAAGAAAAAGGTGCTACAAAAAGAAGAGACATGTAACTAGGGCGACATAAACAAGAAACAAGTGGGAGGATTTATTAGTACAGAATTTTATTAGTAATAAGTGTATTGAGTGTATTGTGTAATGTATCTTGCTCCCGGTAATTAAAAGTAGGATTTTTATGACACATAACGCAATACCAAGTAACGTCAAATTATAAAAACCTCCAATAATATTAAAACTTGTTTTCATGACATATTTTAGTAATTTAGATGATCGGTGAGTTCATCGGAAGATTTGATGTAGTTAGAACATAAAAATGAAGGTTTAAATCGCGTAAAACGTAAAAGGTGCAAGGTTTACGTAAAAATGGAAAAAGTGAAAAGTGACTTTTTAAAATAGAATTGTAAGGAACCAAAAGTGTATAAAAAGTGTAGGCTGGACATAGTCTAGTGAATCTGAATAATTGAACGTGTTATGTCGTACGCGGATAACTTCCGATGAAGTTAATTATATATGAAAAAATAATAAAAATGAAATAGTTAGGTAATTAAAATAGAAAAATTAGTGACATGAAATTACGAAATGTCACAGTACACACTCCTTAAGAGAGCGACGTCCCGGCGCTCAATTCTTCTTAATCGCCGTATGGTTTAATGGTGAAGAGATGACGGTATAGACAAGTCATCGTCGTGGTTTCCAACGAGAGTTAACTGATCAAAAGCCAAAGCATCAAATATGTTCAATGAACAAGAGGGAATGAATTGAAGAATTCTAACAAGTAGTCAATTCTTGAAAGCGGATAATAGCACATTACTATTAGCTTGTCAAGGTCGCGGCGGTCGATACAAAATCGGAAAAATCCACATAACAAATTACGAGTCGAGAGGAGTTCATAGCCCAAAGATTGATTTGTACGCACGCTATGGCGGATACACATAAGCCCACTCATTTATAATTCGTCACTTACATAAAGAGGCGTCCCAATCCATGTAAGTAAGGGATTATAAAATTATAGTTCGGCGGTTTATAATTTTCTTATTCAAATGAAGAGGCGTCCCAATCCATTTCAATAAGATGATTATAAATCATCCTACTTATGTATTGCCAACACAAAACACAATAAAAACAACAACAAATGTTGTTCTTCAAAATCATAAGAAGTAACGAGAAAAGAATGAGACGTAGTCAATCACGTTTCAAAGGTAAGTGTCAAAGACGGCACGATCCGAGGTAACAAATTTAAAGTCATACTCCCATCAACTGGAAGTGTTCAAAACGATGGATTACGAAGCAATATATACGCTACTTTATAGTATGGTGACAATTTGGGTAATAGATAATAGATAATAGATAGTATATCCGGAACTCGTCCAAACAGTTTATGTAGTAGCAGTATCTCAGTGATTTAGTTTATAAAATGGTGGTGAAGTGTCTTGTAAAAAGATGACGAAATTTTTGATTGGATAGTGACAAATAGTGTATATAATTTTAGCGAAATGGTTTATAAAGTGATAGTAAAATAGTTTCATAAGGTAATGGCAAAACTTGTTTGTAAGGTGTTTACAAAACAGTTTATATGTGATTAACAAAACAGTTATAAGTCGATAGTAAGTCTGGTTATTAATTTATAAGGTATTAGTAAGGAAATTCTAAATAGCATAGTAAATCCGTTTGAAATATAGTGAAAGGATAGTTTATAAAATAATAATAAAATTATTTTCAAAACGATAGTGAAATAGCAAGTGCAATGGGCAGAAGTCGTCGCAACATGTTTCGATACGGTTATGAAAGAGTTTAGAGACCATTGTAATCACAAAAATGTCTGATAAATAAGAGAGAGCATTGTAATCATCTACAATGTCTGATATAACTTGAAGATGTGTATAAATTTCCGGATGGAAATTTACAATGCTCACGAATAGCATATAATACACCAAGGAAGTTTAGTGCACAAAAGCTTACATACATAAGAAGTGATACTTTCGTGGATTATCGGACAAGTTAAGAAATAATTATAGTGCTTCTATAATTATCCTTAATATAATAAAGATATATACTCAATGGAGTAATAGGAAATTTAGGAAGTAGGCGCGCATGGATATCGGACAAGATGATGGAACTCATAATTTTTGAAAAATTAAAGGTTATAGTCTAGGTTTTTAAAAGAAAATGACCTAGTTCACTATAACTTATGCTCTGGTACCAATCTATAACACCCCCAAAATTCATGTTTTACAGCGGAAGACTTAATTGGGTGTTATTTGTGGATCGAAGTTGAAATCATTGAAAACATCAAAATAATTTAAAGATGTTTTTAAACAAAGTTCTCATTTGATAAAATCAGAGTTTAATGAATTTAGGTCCCAAAAGTTTTAAACAGGACAAGAGTCCAAAAGGTTCATAATTTAGACACAATATAAGTTTTTGAGTTCCATCGAATGTGAAATAACACGTGTCCATCCATCCATGTCCTTGCACGCCCATCCAAGCATTTAACACTTTACGAACCTGAGATAAACATGCTAAAAAGTCAACACAAAGGTTGAGTGAATTCATAGAGTTTAATAAATAATAAGTTGAATACAAGCATTATTCATAAATTGACATGTAACGAATACAAGTCGGGTAATCTGATTATAGTATCAAGCTCATGACCCCGAAACTTAACTGAAATAAAGTATGCCCTAAAGAGGTAAGTTTGCCAATTTACCAAGATATACTCAATATTATGCTACCCGTTAAAACAATGAGCGCTACTCATCCGGACAGGCTCGTCAAACCAAATATGCATATTCATAATATTAGCGCTTCCCATGGAATTAACGGTTCATGATGTTAGGGACTTTAAATGGCAAGAGATAACTCAATAACTATAATCATGTAATCAGGTCAAGCATACCAAAAACTACTTGTATTCAGTTTTGTAAAACTAGCATGTATCTCCCCCAATGGGTTTATAAACAGTTTAAGAGTTAAAGTGGGGCTATGAACTCACCGATAGCAAAGCGAATGATCAAAATGAAGTAATGAAGAAATAACCGCAAGAACCCTACGAGCAACCTAGAATATACACGCGGAAGGTAATCGATACGTATGAGTTTCAAAAGATAGAGCGTTTTAGTTTTCGTGGAATATTTGTATTAATGTTTGTAAAAAGTTTAGTATCTCATTCGTGTGGTGGTATAGAGTCATAGACTCAGACAAACGCACGCCAAAGTATAAAACATATAGCACAAGCATACAAGGCAAATAAACATGTAAGAACCAATTAAGCAACTAGACAAAAGATATGAAGATGGTTAAGTTTATTAAAGTCCAAAGATGTCAAATAAGTTATATACATTTAACCCATTAAGGTTTATATGTTTAGCCGTTAACAAATCATAAGTTATTCCATTTTAGCCAAATAAGTTAATAAGCCGAGCAATATATATATACAATATCACATAAGCTCAATGATAAGCAATATATAAATAAGCTTAACCAAAAATCCACTAATGTGTCCAAAACAAATGCAAGCCACCAAAGTCACATAAGCCGACAATAAAACTAAATTCAAACACAATTACATACACTTATATATACTGAAGAATCAGCATACAAACACCCCTTTGTATGCTGAAAAATCAGCAACTAAACACACTTAAACATGCTGAAAAATCAGCATATAAACACCATTATACATGCTGATTTTCAGCAGCAAATTACGCCCCATTTGGGGCTGCTTTTGCAGCAGAAAAACACAGAGAACGCACCCCATTTGGGGCTGTTATTGCAGCCAACAATCGTCCTATATGTGCAGAAAATTAGCATACAAACAAGCAAACATCACCTCAACAAAATAGCCGCAAATAATTTCAAAGTAGCAAATCAAATCCAAGCCAAAACCAACAGCCCCTTGGCTGTGTCTTGGTCTCAAGAGGTCAATGATGCTATAAGGATTCTTAAGTCCATCATGTATATGGATAGTCCAAAGAGTATCAACTCGATATATGACCAATATATATATATATGATCCAATGTTTATATAATAGTCCGTTAATGGTTATTATCCGTTTTAACTCGATAAATTATGAAATCTGCATGGTAGAAGTGAAACATTATTTTGAACAACTTTTCAGATTTGGCGAGAAGCCGAAACTGAACGTAAAATGACCTTTTTGCCCTTACAGAAAAACTGCTGTCAGTGGACTTTTTAATAAAATTGCAGAAGTTTGACTCAGTTTTGACCCGTTAAATCACATTTTCAGGATTCGGACTCTAAAGAGATTTTATGAAAAGCAACATTTCGAACAACTTTCGTGTTTCGCCGGAAGGCTGAAACTGACTCGAAAGGGCTCAAAATCGACGTTTACAAATCTGGACAGTCGCGAAAATACTCCATAGCTGAAACTTTAGTATATAAATTTTAAAACTTCATTCGACCATAACTTCTTCGTTATTAGGAGTTACGGGACATTCCAATTACCGAAACGAACATAAAAATAAGCTCTTTCATATTATCCAATCAAAATTTACTTTTTACAAAGTCTCAAACCTCGATTTGCGTGTCACAGAATCTGTACGAATTTTACTTGTTCCAAACACATCAAAACCTCATTTTTAAGCTTCTAATCCAACTATAAGACGTCTAGTATTACATATAAACAATACATGAGCAAACCCAACCAAGACCTTATAGGTTCGGTCTAAATCCAGGACTAAAACTCAAATAAATCATAACCAATATCACAACTTATACCACACGAATCTTATTAAAGCAAGTCTTTAATTCATTTTAATTCCACGAAAACTTCACAACTCATTTTTATTATTGGTGTTAAATCAAGGAACGAGATGAAATAGGTTATAACAATTCGACATACCACAAAACAAGGAGAGAGGAGTTGGTGGCGCGGCTGAATTGGTGGTGAAGCTCAATGATGGTGGCGTGGCTGTGGTGTTATCTCCAACCAAACGAGACCCTTCACACTAACCCGTAACCAAAAACACGAACACCTTTAGATCTTCGATCTACTAGTATCTTGGATTAATAACAAGAGAAAATGTGATGGAGATGATGGTGGAAAATTGATGGTGATGTTGTGTGGCTGCTGTCGATCACCCCAAGAGAAAGAGCAGGAAGTTTTTATTTTTGAGATTTGCATGTATGTGAATCTGTGACTTGCTCAAAAGAAGAAAAAGGTGCTACAAAAAGAAGAGACATGTAACTAGGGCGACATAAACAAGAAACAAGTGGGAGGATTTATTAGTACAGAATTTTATTAGTAATAAGTGTATTGAGTGTATTGTGTAATGTATCTTGCTCCCGGTAATTAAAAGTAGGATTTTTATGACACGTAACGCAATACCAAGTAACGTCAAATTATAAAAACCTCCAATAATATTAAAACTTGTTTTCATGACATATTTTAGTAATTTAGATGAGTGGTGAGTTCATCGGAAGATTTGATGTAGTTAGAACATAAAAATGAAGGTTTAAATCGCGTAAAACGTAAAAGGTGCAAGGTTTATGTAAAAATGGAAAAAGTGAAAAGTGACTTTTTAAAATAGAATTGTAAGGAACCAAAAGTGTATAAAAAGTGTAGGCTGGACATAGTCTAGTGAATCTGAATAATTGAACGTGTTATGTCGTACGCGGATAACTTCCGACGAAGTTAATTATAAAATAATAATAAAAATAAAGTAGTTAGGTAATTAAAATAGAAAAATTAGTGACATGAAATTACGAAATGTCACATAAATAATAGACATAATGCCGGTCGATAGAGCTTCTTCAGAGATCATGTCATTTTGTTGTTCCAAAACCTTTATTCGTTCCAAGTATTCATTAGCTTCCTCCACTAAGGATTTGTGATCCTTGACGAATTCTGCAGACTCTTTCAAAAGATTATGTTCCACATTTTGAACAACCGCATAGATTGCAGCAATATGTGGATTAATTTCCTTTTCAAAAATCTTTTTCAGTTATGTCTGAATGCCTGAAAACCATTCCAGTTTTTTATTGTTTGTTTTGGAAGCTACAATACATTGAAGTGTTTCAATTCTCTGTTTAAGATCAATCAAATATAGTCTAGCTGCACTTGTATCATAAGTGTTTTTAGATGCCATTTGTTCAATGTTAGACAGATGTTTTGAGACAACTATTCGTTTTGTGACAGCCACTGGTCTTTTAAAAAACAGTGGTGACTCTTTTTGAACCAGATCAACTTCAGAAAGTTTATTAAGCTTATTATAATCAATTGGTTTAAATTCTGTGTTCATCTATCTCATTTTGGCATGACTCTCTGCGGCAAGCTCTAACGTCTCAACAGAATCATGAACCTTGGGAGGATCATGCACATCATTTATAACAGTACCATCATATAACACATTGTGGTCTTTCTGAGCCTTTTTGAGATTATAGGGGTTTTCACAGCCAATAGCCATTTTCTTTATAGTATGTAAAATCGGGTTTGGATCGTTTATTAACAAATTAATTGTTTGTGCAGAATGACCCATTTTTACAAGTAAATCTTCCAACTTTGCAATGGTTTCCTTTTTGTCAGTGATCTCTTTAAGAAGATCCTTTTCACGTTTTGAAAACCTTTCATTCAACTCTTTCTTTTCCTTTTCAAGATTAGAATAAGTTGATTTTTGTTTTGAAAGCTGGTTGGTTAGTTCAGAAATTTCTTTGTTTAGAGATTTGATTTGCAAATTCAAATTAACATCTAGAGTGTCAAATTTGATTTGCAAACGTTTCTCTCTTAACTCAGAATCTCTTAAGCTAAGCTCAAAATCTGACTGATTTTTGTTGTGAAAATCAAAAGCTTTTTCATTAGCCTTATAACTCTTAAGCTCATCGATCGATTTGTCATTCGCGGCCTTTACATCGCGATTGATCTTTTTGACCTTTTCTATTTCCATACTACAATTGTGCAATAATGATTTAAACATAGCATGTGTTTCCTCATCATTATCAGCATGCTGTGACTCGAATTCTCCATTATGATGCATGTCTGGAGTTACCAAATTAGTATTGCTACAACTTGGTTCGTCCATGTATGTATCGTAAATGAGATTAGGAGTCGCAGGATGCTGTTCATTTTGAGGTGACATATCAAACATTTCATTATTGTGACATGTAGCATATGGTTGTACCTCAGAAACCGCATTGGTGTTAAAAGCAGGAGGTGCTTCCGAATCCGTGTCGTACTTAACTGTAGCCCAGCCGTTTCCTTGTTTGCCAACATTAATGCTTTCTGCAAGAAAGCTGGATCCCTCTTTTTCGGCTTGTCGGGACAGTTCCTAGCCATATGTCCAATACCCTGACAGTGAAGCACTTCATCACATTACCCTGATTCATATTCCCAGCTCCCTGAGCAGCAACATTCCCAAACTGATTCCCAGCATTCTGAACCCTTTGATTACCAACAACTGTACCCATCTGATTCCCTGCATACTGACCCATCTGATTACCAACATACTGCCCTGCATTCTGATTACCCATCTGATATCTTGGAGCATATCCCTGCTGATTTCCATATCCCCCAACCATCTGTCCTTGTTGTCAAATGTTGAAACTCGGCTGTGCAATTTGCTTGTTGCGAGTGTTTGATGAGATTCGTTGATTGTTGTTGGTGGGTGTGGAGTAGCGTCCTGAGAATGCTTTTGTTAGGTAAGCAAAAGCTTGAGTCAAAGTAGCAGTTGACTCATCCTGATCATCCTGATCTGGGTGTTGCGGGTATTGTTGTTGTGGGATTACATGTTGTTGTTGAGGGTAGAATGGTGTTTGAGGATTGTATTGTTGTTGCACGAATTGTTGGGATGAAGATGAAGATGGTTATGTATTTACTTTGCAGGTGTAGGTGTTTGGACTATGAGTGCAAGAGGATCATGTTGTTTTGCTAACTTCTCTTTTCTGACTTCATTTGCCTCTTCTTGGTTTTGTTTTAGAAAGTCATAGAGTTGATCGTAGTTCACCTCGTGAAGGTTCTTTGTTTGGTTGACAATAGTGACATATCGTCCCCATTCCTCTGGTAGGTTGTTGATGAACTTGATGTTTTGAACAATTGGAGCAGGTGCCAACTTGTTTCTGATCAACTCATTCATTAGAGTACAAAACTGTGTATAGTAAGACTCAATCTGTTCAGCTGGAGTAGATGTGAACTTCTCCCATTCCGTCAGAAGTTTGTTTTCCATGTCTTGTTTACCAATTTCGGTGCCATGACAAAGTCGTCTAACTCGATCCAACATATCATGAGCAGTTTCACAACTGTCTACTGCACGGAATATATGTTGTGGTAAACCTAGTTGGATTAAGTGCATTGCCAAGTCATCCACTTCAATTTGCTTCCAATCTTCTGGCGTATAATCCGATTCCTCTTGGATTTTGTAAGTTGGTGCGACGGGAGGTGTTGCAGTTGGATTTCCAGCTGTTGCTTCAATCTCACGAGGCTTGAATGGACCTTTCTCGATGGAGTTAATCAAGAGTCTACCTTGTCCATTAGGCTTGGTTCTCATATATCGAAGCATACGATTCGTCCATGGAAGGTAACCACCTTTTTCTAACATTGGAGGTCTATTTTCTGCACCGGCGGCATGAATGTCTTGTTGTGTAGTCATCTTTGAAATCTTGTATGATAAAGTGGATTGAGGATCGTTTCAACAAAATAAGAGATGTTGTTGTTGAAGGTTAAACTTGTAGTTGTTGTTGTGAAGCCTTGGTTTGTTGTTGATGATTGTTGAAGTTGCAGTTTAGATAAACGAAACAAATTTAAATAAAGTTACAAAATTTGATTAGAGTATAATTAAGACAAAGTCAAAAGTTTATCAATTCGATAAAGGTTATGTAAATTATAATTTAGATAAAATGACAATTTCTATAGAAATTTCAATTTGACCAAAATTTATACTAATTATGGCAAAATATCAATTTAGATAGAAATATATCTAATTTATATAAATTGGTAATTTATATAAAAATCTAACACTCTTATACAAGTGGGTAGATATCCGTTTGTCGAAGTATTTTACACTCTTATACAAGGGTGAAAATACCGAGTTCACTTTTGAGTTGACGAAATTACGTTCGAATCAAATCCTTAAAAGCTATTTAACTTTGAAATCGTTTCACACAAGTACGAGGGCCAAAACTATCAATTCTGAAACTTCCCAAAAGCTGCTGGAAAAGAGGAGGACTGATTTTGCCAATTCTGAAAACTAGTTCTGTCTGATATCGCAATTGCTTCTCTGTCCGATATCTGAATTGCGAAAAGATCTCGGATAAAACTGATTTGCGATATCTGTCAAAGAACCAATTTCGATAAAAATAACGGAATTCGATTTACGATAAAATTGTCAGAAATCGAATTGCGATAAATTCGTCTGATTTGCGATAGAACCCAAACTTTGAATTTCGACAGAATTTTCAGCTTTCAATTCCGATAATAATAACGAATTGCGATAAAACGACTGTAGATTGGAATTCCGATAAGTCGACTGCTGCTATGAATTTGATAATCAATTCTCTGTTTAAGATCAACCAAATATAGTCTAGCTGCACTTGTGTCACAAGTGTTTTTAGATGCCATTTGTTCGATGTTAGACAGATGTTTTGAGACAACTATTCGTTTTGCGACAGCCACTGGTCTTTTGAAAAACATTGGTGACTCTTTTTGAACCAGATCAACTTCAGAAAGTTTGTTAAGCTTATTATAATCAATTAGTTTAAATTCTGTGTTCATTTTGGCACGACTCTCTGCAGCAAGCTCTAATGTTTCATCAGAATCATGAACCTTAGGAGGATCATGTGGATCATTTATTACAGTACCATTATATAACACATTCTGTTCTTTCTGAGCTTTCTTGAGATAATAAGGGTTGTCACAACCGATAGCCATTTTCTTTATTGTATGTAAAATCGGGTTTGGATCGTTAATTAACAAATTAATTGTTTGTGTAGAATGACCCGTTTTTACAAGCAAATCTTCCAACTTTGCAATGGTTTCCTTTTTTTCAGTGATCTCTTTAAGAAGATCCTTTTCACGTTTTGAAAACCTTTCATTCAACTCTTTCTTTTCCTTTTCAAGATTAGAATAAATTGATTTTTGTTTTGAAAGCTGGTTGGTTAATTCAGAAATTTCCTTGTTTAATGATTTGATTTGCATGTTCAAATTAACATCTAATGTGTCAAATTTGATTTGCAAATGTTTTTCTTTCAACTCAGAATTTCTTAAACTAACCTCAAGTTCTGACTGTCGTTTGTTATGAAAATCAAAAGCTCTTGCATTAACCTTATAACTCTCAAGCTCAGTGGTCAATTTTTCATTCGCGGCCTTAACATCGCGATTGATCTTTTTGACCTTTTCTATTTCAATACTACAATTTTGCAATAATGATTCAAATAAAGCACGTGTTTCCACATCATTCTCAGTATGCTGTGACTCTAAGTCTCCATTAGGATCCATGTCTGGAGTTACCAAATTAGTATTACTACAACTTGGCTCGTCCATATATGTATCGTAAGTGAGATTAGGAGTCGCAGGATGCTATTCATTTTAAGGTAACATATCAAACACTTCATTATTGTGACATGTAGCATATGGTTGTACCTCAGAAACCGCATTGATGTCAAAAGTAGGAGGTGCTTCACAATTCGTGTCATACTTAGCCTCCTGGGGATTGGCCATGAAAATGCAGTTTGCATCGATATCCTCAAGATCTTCTGCATCATCCATAAGAGCCATGAAGTCATTTTCTTCTGCACTCAACTGTAACCCAGCCGTTTCCTTCTGTGCCAACATTAATGCTTTCTGCAAGTAAGCTGGATCCCTCTTTTTTGGCTTGTCGGTATAGTTCCTAGCCATGTGACCAATACCCTGACAGTTGAAGCACTTCATCAAATTACCCAGATTCATATTCCCAGCTCCCTGAGCAGCAACATTCCCAAACTGATTCCCGGCATTCTGACCCCTTTGATTACCAACAGCGGTACCCATCTGATTCCCTTCATACTGACCCATCTGATTACCAACATACTGCCCTGCATTCTGATTACCCATCTGATATCTTGGAGGATATCCCTGCTGATTCCCATATCCCCCAACCATCTGTCCTTGTTGTCCCATGTTGAAACTCGGCTGTGCAATTTGCTTGTTGCGAGTGTTCGATGAGATTCGTTGATTGTAGTTGGTGGGTGTGGAGTAGCGTCCTTGGAATTCTTTTGTTAGGTAAGCAAAAGCTTGAGTCAAAGCAGCAGTTGACTCATCCTGATCATCTTGATCTGGGTGTTGCGGGTATTGTTGTTGTGGGATTACATGTTGTTGTTGTGGGTAGAATGGTGTTTGTGGATTTTATTGTTGTTGCATGAAGTGTTGGGATGAAGATGAAGATGGTTGTGTATTTACTGTTGCAGGTGTAGGTGTTTGGACTATGAGTGCAAGAGGATCATGTTGTTTTGCTAATTTCTCTTTTCTGACTTCATTTGCCTCTTCTTGGTTTTGTTTTAGAAAATCATAGAGTTGATCATACTTCACCTCGTGAAGGTTCTTCGTTTGGTTGACAATAGTGACATATCGTCCCCATTCCTCTGGAAGGTTGTTGATGAACTTGATGTTTTGAACAATTTGAGCAGGTGCCAACTTGTTTCTGATTAACTCATTCATCAGAGTACAAAACCGTGTGTAGTAAGATTCAATCTGTTCAGCTGGAATGGATGTGAACTTCTCCCATTCAGTTAGAAGCTTGTTTTCTATGTCTTGTTTACCAATTTCGGTGCCATGACAAAGCCGTCTAACTCGTTCCCACATATCATAGGCAGTTTCACAACTGTCTACAGCACAAAATATTTGTTGTGGTAAACCTAGTTGGATTAAGTGCATTGCCAAGTCATCCGCTTCAATTTGCTTCCAATCTTCTGGCGTATAATCCGATTCCTCTTGGTCTCGGTATGTTGCTTCGACGGGAGGTGTTGCATCTGGATTTCCAGCTGTTACTTCAATCTTACGAGGCTTGAATGGACCCTTCTCGATGGAGTTAGTCAGGAGTCTACCTTGTCCATTAGGTTTGGTTCTCATGTATCAAAGCATACGACTCGTCCATGGAAGATAACAACCTTTTTCTAATATTGGGGGACGGTTTTATGCACCAGCGGCATGAATGTCTTGTTGAGTAGAAATCTTTGAAATTTTGTATGATAAAGTGGATGGAGGATCGTTTTAACAAAATAGGAGATGTTGTTGTTGAAGGTTAACTTGGTTGTTGTTGTGAAGCCTTGGTTTGTTGTTGATGAACGTTGAAGTTACAATTTATATAAACGAAACAAATTAAATAAAGTTATGAAATTTGATTAGAATATAATTAAGACAAAATCAAAAGTTTACAAGTTCGACAAAAGTTATGTAAATTACAATTTAGATAAAATGACAATTTCTATAGAAATTTCAATTTGACCAAAATTTAAGCAAATTATGGCAAAATGTCAATTTAGATAGAAATATATCTATTTTATATAAATTGGTAATTTATATAAAAAATCTAACACTCTTATACAAGAGGGTAGATATCCGTTTGTCGAAGTATTTTACACACTTATACAAGCGTGAAAATACCGAGTTCACTTTTGGTGTTGATGAAATTACATTCAAATCAAATCCCTGAAAGTTATTTAAGTTGAAACACGTTTAAATGAATTGCGATGCCCAATGTTGTGAATTCCGAAAGTGGTTCAATTTCGAAAATCTGCACCAATTGCGAAAGTGTAGCCCAATTGCGAAAGCAATTCCGATAAGTATTTGCAATTGAGAAAAGCAGTGCAATTCCGAAAGTCTATGGCAATTTCGAAACTAGATACAATTGCGAGAAACTTGGCCAATTTCGACGGCCAATGATTTGCGAAATGCTTGGGAATTGCGAAAGGCAGCAATTTCGAAAGAATTCCAATTTCGAGAATCTTGCCCAATTTCGAAAGATGGCAGTTTTACCAACTCTACCAACTATTGACTTCTTGTGCCATATCCACTGATGTGATCTAACCACTTTCACCAACTAACCAATAATTCTTTACAAGAATTACACGCAAGAAAGCAATGATGAAAATCCAAAAACAAATCTTACACAATCTTCTTTAATTGTTGTTGGGAATTATGATGCGTATCAAGAGCAGACAACTTAGGTCTGGTAGTTTACTGAGTTAGGTCTGTTTGTGATTTAGGTCTGGTTATGTTAAGTTAAGTCTGGTAGTACATGTTAAGTCTGGTTGACTTATAAAGTCTGGTCTGGTCGTGAAGATAGGAAAGTTTGTTAGAGTTATATTAGGAAAAGATACAATGCGTGTATGTATCTTTATAGAAGATTTGTGTATATCTTCTGTGTCGTCTAGGGTTTCCTTGTGTTATAAAAGGATCCCTAAAGTTTGTTAGTAAACGTGTGTGAGTTGTACGAATTGATAATAGTGAATATCAATATACGAAGTTAGTGATATTCCTGCTTGTGTTCTAAATTGTTCTTGTTAAGATTCCGCATTAACATTAACAATCACTTAGGGTTTCTCACTTAGATTGGTTCGGATTTATCCTAACCATCTACTAGGTATTCATAAATACTTAGTGATCCATATACAATTTGTGGACCAACAAGTGGTATCAGAGCAAGGGAGAGACTCTGAATTCGTAGAACACTAAAACCTAATTCTCACTCAAATCACCATTCAAAATGTCTGAACTCGATAAGCCTGAAACTTTCTCAATCCATAACAGTGAGGATGAGCAATCAAACCATGAAGATGAAGGAAAAACCGAAACCAGTAACTCCCAAACACAACAACAACCCATCCCTTCCACAACCACAATCTCAAACATAAAACTTCCACTACTGAAGAGAGAAGAGTATGATATATGGGCCATGGAGATGGAACATTATCTGGAATACATTGATAGTGATGTATGGAAGGTGATTCAAAAGGGAAATTCTAAGAAGAGAATTTCACAAGGGAATGATGGGCAACTCAGAATAATGCCACCAGTATCTGCTGAGGAGATTAGGGCTGTGGAGAAGGAAAAGAAGGCCAGAACCTTGCTTCTTATGGCTATTCCTAAGGAGCATCTACAAAGGTTTCATGGCATTCTTGATGCTAAGGAGATGTGGGAAGCTATCAAGAAACGATTTGGAGGTAATGCTAACTCCAAAAAGATGCAAAAGGCTGTTCTTAAACAGCAATTTGAAACATTTAATGTTTCAAAGACTGAAGGTTTGGAGAAGGGCTATGACAGATTTCAACATCTGTTAACACAATTGGAAGTTCATGGTGCAGCAGTCTCGAATGAGGATGCAAATCACAAATTCCTTAGATCTTTACCATCAGAATGGGGCAATGTATCTGTGGCAATGAGGATTAAGGAGGAAGTAGATTCTATGACACCTGATGACCTATACAATAATCTCAGGATGTTTGAAAGGGACATCAGTAACAACACTCAGGGTTCAACCAGTTCATCAAATGTTGCTTTTGTGTCTCAAAACAAAAGCAGTACTTACAAGGTTAGATCTGGTGTTAGGTCTGGTAACTATGAAACTCCTTCAAGTGAAAGGTCTGCTTCAAGTTTCACTGATGAGGTGATACATTCTTTCTTTGCCAATCAAACGGAAGATGAAAGCTTTATTAGTGAAGACCTTGAACAAATTAATGATGCTGAAGTTGAGGAGATGGATATAAAATGGCACATTTCCATGGTTGCTTTAAGGGTCAAACGATTTCAGAAGCAATATGGTAGGACTATCAACTTCAACAACAAATCACCAGTGGGATACACAAAGAGGACTGTTGAATGCTACAACTGTCACAAGCATGGGCATTTTTCAAGAGATTGTCCAGAGAAGAAGTCTGCTGATGAGAAAAGAGTTGAAGATGGGAAGATGGAAAAGAATCAGATGAGTCTGCTGACAATGGAAGCTGGAGGAGTCAATTGGGGTGAGCATCCAAGAGTAAATGAGGAGTCTGATCATGCTCTCATGGCCATTGGTAATGAGGTATCATTATGCTCTAAATTATGTACTGACTCATATAATCATGTTAAGGCTTTATGTGATGAGCAGCAAGAACAAATAGGTGATCTAGAAGTAAATTTATTAGCACATAAAAATGCTGTAAAAACTTTAGAGGCACAAAAGGTCACCCTTCAAAATCAACATGCTGCTTTAAATGAAAAACTATACTTTCAAGCTAATAAAATATATGAACAAGATGAGAAGCTTAAAAGGTATAGACAATTAGGGCTTAAAATTCAGAAGGAGAGGGATGAGCTGAGAAAAAGGGTAGATCAATGGAACAATTCAAATAAAAACCTGTTTAAGTGTTGGGATTCTCAAATTAAGTCAAATAAAAAATGTGGCTTAGGATATGAGGAAAATGAGAATAGGGATATATTTAAAAATAGAGAAGAGGACTATGCTGATAAACCTTTGTACAATAGGTTTGTTAAGACTGGTGACTTTAAGGGAGTACCACCACCTTTGAGTGATGACTATACTCCTCTTGAAAAAGAGGAGTTAGATGATTCACTCTTTGTGTATGGTAAGAAAGGTCCTCAAGTGCCTGAACCAACTACCTCAGAGGACAAATCTAGTAGATATTCTTCTTGTCAATCCAATGACTCTGAAGGATCTATTGATAGTTCCTCTGATCACTCTAAGTCTGAGTCAAACAATGAGGAAAAAGAGAATCCTGAACCTAAGGTTGTTAAGAAGTGTGAACCTGTTGTTACTAAACCTTTAGTGACTGAACAAAAGGCTGAGACAGTTAAACCTAGTTGTGTCAATCACATAAAAACTCCTAGGGAATCTGTTAAATTGAATGAGTCACCTAGAAGCAATAGTGTTCACAGAGAAAGTAGGAGTAGTTACAATTATGCTCCTAAAAGATGTTTTGTGTGTGGAAGTTTGAGTCATTTAATAAGAGATTGTGACTTCCATGAAAAGAGAATGAAAAGAGAGGCTGAGCAAAAGAGAATGAATGTTAATAAGGTTAATGGTTCAAATAAACCAGTTTGGAACAATGCTAATAGAGTTAACCATGCCAACCAGTTTGTCCCCAGACCTGTTCAACTAAATAACACTACCAGACCTAACTCCTTTGTTAGTTATGGTAGACCAAATTTTGGGTCTGGCTACAGAAACTTTAATGTGAATAGGCAAAATGTTAATTTTATGAGGCCTAAAGTGAATACTGGTTATGTCAACTCTGTGAGACCCAATGTTAACACTGGTTTTGTAAGACCCAAGCAACCTTTTCAAAGACCTCAGGTGAATGAAAATTTTCAAAGAAATAATTTTTACAAAGCTCATTCACCTGTAAGGAGACAAACAAATGGGAGTTCTACTGACAATTTCTCTGATTGCTGGACTTGGAATCCATTTAAAAATGAATTTACCTATAAGTCCAAACATGGTTTCACTGGAGCAAGTTCATACAAGACCTATAAGTATGTTGCTCCACAGGAAGGACACAAGCCCACTCAGGCCTGGGTTGTTAAGAAAAACTGATCTTCTTTCTTAACTTTGTATAGTTTGTATATTTGTTTGTTCCTTATCTTGCTATTCTTCTTGGTAATTCTCATTTTCAGTACTTATTTTGTCTTCCATAGTATGTGTGTTTGGTATTTTGTGCTTAACTTTGTTTTGCAGTTGTTAGCTCTTTTCTTTTTGCAAGTAATTCATACGTGGAAATTTAAAACATCAGAACCAAAGAGCCCTTTATTTAATAACAAGAAATTGCATTCTAGGATGCAAGTTACAAGGCTTCATAAGACAAAAGATTTAACCCAAACCAGCTAAACATCACAACCTACACCTTCTGCTTCCCTTTACCCATGAAGTCAGGAATGGTCTTCTTGGCTCCTCTGCCACCAAATTGATTCCATGCTTTTGGGCATGGAAGTGCAAGAATCACACTGCTTGGTGGGGGACGTGGCACAGAACCATTACTCAGGGAAGGCACAATCTTCGAAGGATAGGACTCTTCATCATTCTTGAAGGGGTCTTCTTCCTTGGCACCTTTATCATCTACATCAGAAGGAGGAGTTGGCTTTGAAGTCTTTGGTGTTTCATTGTCTGGTTCCTTCTCATACAGGTCATAAGCAGCTAGCCATTGTCTCAGAGTTGCTTCTCTCAATGTCTTGTTTCTTGTGATTGATGAATACCCTGGTGGGAAGTATCCACCCCATCCTCCTGAGGATGTATCAGAGGATGAGTCATTTGGATCCCAGGAATCGGATGAAATCTCTATGGTGTTTAAGTTGGATGGATCCATTATGCTTGTAAGGTTTTCTTCTGGTTTGTGATGGTATTTGTGATAAAACTATGGGTGGTTTTATAGGGAAAATCAAGGTTTAATGTCTTTTAATGCTTGGTTGGTGTATGAGTTAATACTTGCAGGGAAAGAGTTATTAATTGTGTTTTTGGAAAGTTGACCTTCGTTTTTATTTTGGTTAAGTATTTATTAGTGATAAAAAAAAAAAAAAAAAAAAAAAAAAAAAAAAAAAAAAAAAAAAAAAGGAATTTACACTTAAGGGGAGGTAATGTACATTTAAGGGGAGGCAAATGTACAAGTTTTTGAATGTTTTAAATCAGGTACCCTTAAGTGTTAAATCTGGTAGCTCATGTGTCTTGCAAAAATTGGTTTTTGTCTCCTGTTTCTTGTTCTTTCAACTAATTCTTGCAGAGAAGAGTGGAATGAGGTGTTACAAAGCTTTGCATTCGCTATAGTAAGTATGTAAGTTCACTCTCTTGGTTAGGTCTGGTAAGTGTATGATTCGGCCTGGTTGACTTTTTAGGTCGGGTAGTGTTAATTTTATGACCGTTAGATCTGGTCAGAGTAACTAAAGATTTTACTAATATATTACCGTTGCACTATTTTCGGTAAAACAAGATATTTATGAAGTATATAAGCTTAAAATTTGATATTATTTATCTTCTTTTATTCTTTATTTGCTTCCAAATTTAAATAATCTTTATTACTCACGACTCTGTTTCTACGCAAATATTTTTCAAAACCCTACCTCTCTTGTCAACCAGACCTAACTCATTAACTCATCCATGGCTAATCTCAAGTTTGTGGACAAACATAATCAAGTCGGGTTCTTGAAGAAGCCCGATCAAAGTGCAGGTTTTGAGCAGATTGTGGATTTTCTAAAAGGTTCTTATATTTGTTATTCATTAACTCATAATCCTACTATTTATCAGTCCCTTGTCAAGCAGTTCTGGAGGTCGGTTACCTCTGAGACTCTTGATGATGGGACACCATGCTTAAGAGTTGTCATAGACAAAAATGGTTTTACCATTTCTGAAGCATCCATTAGGGACAGTCTCAAATTGGATGATGCTTTAGGAGAATTTGATTTGTCTAATGAGGATATTTTGAGGGTTTGAATAGCATTGGGTACCCCACAGATGGAAGCTTTACCTTTTGGAAAAGTCATTTTTCACCTCAGTGGAGGTTTTTAGTACATCATTTACTTCAGAGCTTAAGTCCCAAAAGTGGTGGATGGGATCAATTTGGAAGCAGAATTGCTTCTGCATTGGTCTGTTTATCATCTGGAAGGAAATTTAACTTTTCAAAATTAATTTTTGAAGGAATGGTGAAAAATGCTAAGAACCCAAAATTTTTAATGTATCCAAGATTTTTGCAAATGATCTTGAATTTTGAAACTAGGGATAAAGTGCCTTACATCAGTGTGGCCTTTACTTCTAAACTCTTTGCAAATCTAAAAAGGAGTTTTCAAGGGACAGACAAACCTTTGCTTGCTGCTATGCTTGGTACTAACAATGCAGGTACTTCTGGAGCTGCACAAGTGAACCCTGATGAAGCTCAAGACCAAGCCTCATCTAGGTCTGCTACACCTAGGTCTTCTCCAATTCCATCACCTCAACCAGGTCCCTCACCATCAGTTGAAAGATCATCTACACCCGTCCAACAATCTTCACCTCCACAACCACATGTTCCAAGTCCTGAAATGGAGGAGGCACATAATCCCATAACTGTGGAAGATCTTCTTGTCATTGTTCCTCAACTACAAAAGAAGATTGACATATTGGAAAAGACTAATGAGGCACTCAGAAAAGCTTATGTGACTTTGGTGAAGAAAGTAAAGAAAATGGAGTAGCAATGAAGAAAAAGGGTGTCTCTTTTGATGATGAGGAAGATGAAGCTGAAAATTCTTCCAAACAGGGGAGGAATTTGGAGGAAGAACAAGAAAATATTGAAGAACAAGAAAATATTCTAGAACAAGAAAATATTCTTCAAACACCAGTTCAAGACCAACTTGTTCAAGATAATGTCACCACAATTAGTCCAGAGACATTGGAAGTTGCAGAGACTTTGGCTCAATCAATGGGCAAAATCAAACAGGATAGGAAAAGAAGAAGGTTAATTTTGTCTGTTGAGGAAGAAGTTGAAAAGTTTGGGACTATATCTGATGAAAAGTCTGGTGAAGAGAAGTCTGGTGGAAAGTCTGGTAATGAACTTAGTTCTGGTAATGAAGAACAACAATCTGCACTAAGAAAGGGAAAGCAGGTCATGGAAGAAACTTCATTGCCAAAGAAGTCTAAGAGAAAAACAAGAGAAGAACTTGCATCTGAGGCTGAAATTGAGAGGATTAAGGCTCAAGATATTGCTGATGAAGAAAGACAAAAGATGTTAGATGCAGTCTATGCAAGACAGTTGGCTGAAGAATCTGATGATTTTACAAAACTACTCAATGTTGATGATGAAGTGAGAGCAAAGTATGAAGAGCTGCTAACTATTGAAGGTTTAACTGCTGATGAACGAGCCAAACAGTTAGCTGACTTTATTAATGCAAGAAGTAATGATGATACATTGGGTGGATTCTTGGAAAAGTTCAAGCTTCAAAAGAAATCAAAGATTCCTAAGAAGATGTCTATGGCAGAAAAGAAGTATGATATGAAGATGTATCTTAAGAATCAAATGCATCTTTCTTTGGATCAGATGAAAAAGAAGTCATATGAAGAAATACAAGTAGCATATCTCAAGGCATTTGAGAGAGATCAAGGTTACAAAGCTACTGATTATGATGATGTGCAGAAATATTGCTTTCAAGGTAGAAAGGCTAAAGAGACTGAACTAGTCATTGAACCTGATAAAGTGATTGATACACAACCTGAAGCTGGTAAGTCAACAGAAGAAGTGCAAGATGAAGTGATTAAGCCTATTGTGTTTCAAAGAAGAAAAGGTTTGGAAAGGAAGAGTAAATCCAAGAAAGTAGTTGTTGAAGAGGAATTAGATGAAGAACCTTCATCTGAAGGAGCCACAATGGGGACTATTGAAAGCACTAAGGAACCTACTAAGGTTGTCAAGTATCAACTTATCATGACTGGTGGAAGGGCTGCATATCAAATAATAAGGGAAGATAATTCTGACATTGTTTATATGAATTTTGCTGGCATTTTGATTGATGTGAATAGGGAGGATCTTCAAGAACTTTATCAGTTGGTGAATATTAAATATGGAGATCATCCTCCTGAAGATGAGTTTGAAAGAGTCTTCTGGGGAAATTTGAAGGTGATGTTTGAGCCTCCAACTGAGTCTGATATAGTGTGGAAACTTCCTGAAGAACAGAACATTGTCAGCTGGAGATACTTTCATACCTGCAAAGTACATTGTGTGTCATTAAAGAATGCTGATATTTATATGCTTGCAGAGGTGGAATATCCTTTATCATCAAGTGTCTGCAAGGAAATGATGAACAAAAAGTTGTATGCTAGTAAAAAGGATGAAGGATATGAGATGTTATTGGATTTGATTAAGAAGCAGTCTTTGAAGGATGTAGCCTAAGGGTGTTTGAAAGAATTTTCACAAGTTGTTGAGTGAGACTATTGGAACTTCTCACTTGGTGGAGGTGCTTTGCACTAACACATCAAAAGGTTATCAGTCCACCTTGTCTCATCAACACAAGGACTGGCTAATCCTGAGCAAACGGCTAACAGGTAAAGATTGCTCAAATCCGTTTATGGCTGACAATTTGCCAAAAAATTGTATGGTACTCAACTCACCATATCTAAGATAAGTGAAGAGTTGGCTAGCCCACAAGGTATGGCTTATGGTAAAGGCTGTGGAAAACCATAAATGGTAATCAATTCACCATGATGAGGTGCTTTTCCATCAAAGAATTGACTAGTCCAGAAGCAAACGGCTTTTGGTAAAGACTTAACAAATCCGTTGATAAGCTGATGATTTGCTTAAAATCATATGGTTATCAGTGTACCATGGTCTTATACACCAAAACATTTGGCTACTCCAGTAGTAATGGCTATTGGTAAAGAGACATCAAATCCATTAAATTTCAATGATTCACCTCTCACAGGTGTTAACACACCTGGAAGTGATGAGAATAGCTATGAAACTTAATATGAATTGATGTACATATAGTCATTGTTGCTGCCAAGTCCATATCAGAAGAGCTTATCAAGATTCAAGCTGCTAGAAAGGAACAAGACCTAAATACATTTCAAAGTGTTCAAGATTCAATCCTCAGAAGGCTAAATCAGAAGAACTTGAAGTTCATGAAGCATGAAGATCAAGTTAGGGGAGGATTGTTGGGAATTATGATGCGTATCAAGAGCAGACAACTTAGGTCTGGTAGTTTACTGAGTTAGGTCTGTTTGTGATTTAGGTCTGGTTATGTTAAGTTAAGTCTGGTAGTACATGTTAAGTCTGGTTGACTTATAAAGTCTGGTCTGGTCGTGAAGATAGGAAAGTTTGTTAGAGTTATATTAGGAAAAGATACAATGCGTGTATGTATCTTTATAGAAGATTTGTGTATATCTTCTGTGTCGTCTAGGGTTTCCTGGTGTTATAAAAGGATCCCTAAAGTTTGTTAGTAAACGTGTGTGAGTTGTACGAATTGATAATAGTGAATATCAATATACGAAGTTAGTGATATTCCTGCTTGTGTTCTAAATTGTTCTTGTTAAGATTCCGCATTAACATTAACAATCACTTAGGGTTTCTCACTTAGATTGGTTCGGATTTATCCTAACCATCTACTAGGTATTCATAACTACTTAGTGATCCATATACAATTTGTGGACCAACAAGTGGTATCAGAGCAAGGGAGAGACTCTGAATTCGTAGAACACTAAAACCTAATTCTCACTCAAATCACCATTCAAAATGTCTGAACTCGATAAGCCTGAAACTTTCTCAATCCATAACAGTGAGGATGAGCAATCAAACCATGAAGATGAAGGAAAAACCGAAACCAGTAACTCCCAAACACAACAACAACCCATCCCTTCCACAACCACAATCTCAAACATAAAACTTCCACTACTGAAGAGAGAAGAGTATGATATATGGGCCATGGAGATGGAACATTATCTGGAATACATTGATAGTGATGTATGGAAGGTGATTCAAAAGGGAAATTCTAAGAAGAGAATTTCACAAGGGAATGATGGGCAACTCAGAATAATGCCACCAGTATCTGCTGAGGAGATTAGGGCTGTGGAGAAGGAAAAGAAGGCCAGAACCTTGCTTCTTATGGCTATTCCTAAGGAGCATCTACAAAGGTTTCATGGCATTCTTGATGCTAAGGAGATGTGGGAAGCTATCAAGAAACGATTTGGAGGTAATGCTAACTCCAAAAAGATGCAAAAGGCTGTTCTTAAACAGCAATTTGAAACATTTAATGTTTCAAAGACTGAAGGTTTGGAGAAGGGCTATGACAGATTTCAACATCTGTTAACACAATTGGAAGTTCATGGTGCAGCAGTCTCGAATGAGGATGCAAATCACAAATTCCTTAGATCTTTACCATCAGAATGGGGCAATGTATCTGTGGCAATGAGGATTAAGGAGGAAGTAGATTCTATGACACCTGATGACCTATACAATAATCTCAGGATGTTTGAAAGGGACATCAGTAACAACACTCAGGGTTCAACCAGTTCATCAAATGTTGCTTTTGTGTCTCAAAACAAAAGCAGTACTTACAAGGTTAGATCTGGTGTTAGGTCTGGTAACTATGAAACTCCTTCAAGTGAAAGGTCTGCTTCAAGTTTCACTGATGAGGTGATACATTCTTTCTTTGCCAATCAAACGGAAGATGAAAGCTTTATTAGTGAAGACCTTGAACAAATTAATGATGCTGAAGTTGAGGAGATGGATATAAAATGGCACATTTCCATGGTTGCTTTAAGGGTCAAACGATTTCAGAAGCAATATGGTAGGACTATCAACTTCAACAACAAATCACCAGTGGGATACACAAAGAGGACTGTTGAATGCTACAACTGTCACAAGCATGGGCATTTTTCAAGAGATTGTCCAGAGAAGAAGTCTGCTGATGAGAAAAGAGTTGAAGATGGGAAGATGGAAAAGAATCAGATGAGTCTGCTGACAATGGAAGCTGGAGGAGTCAATTGGGGTGAGCATCCAAGAGTAAATGAGGAGTCTGATCATGCTCTCATGGCCATTGGTAATGAGGTATCATTATGCTCTAAATTATGTACTGACTCATATAATCATGTTAAGGCTTTATGTGATGAGCAGCAAGAACAAATAGGTGATCTAGAAGTAAATTTATTAGCACATAAAAATGCTGTAAAAACTTTAGAGGCACAAAAGGTCACCCTTCAAAATCAACATGCTGCTTTAAATGAAAAACTATACTTTCAAGCTAATAAAATATATGAACAAGATGAGAAGCTTAAAAGGTATAGACAATTAGGGCTTAAAATTCAGAAGGAGAGGGATGAGCTGAGAAAAAGGGTAGATCAATGGAACAATTCAAATAAAAACCTGTTTAAGTGTTGGGATTCTCAAATTAAGTCAAATAAAAAATGTGGCTTAGGATATGAGGAAAATGAGAATAGGGATATATTTAAAAATAGAGAAGAGGACTATGCTGATAAACCTTTGTACAATAGGTTTGTTAAGACTGGTGACTTTAAGGGAGTACCACCACCTTTGAGTGATGACTATACTCCTCTTGAAAAAGAGGAGTTAGATGATTCACTCTTTGTGTATGGTAAGAAAGGTCCTCAAGTGCCTGAACCAACTACCTCAGAGGACAAATCTAGTAGATATTCTTCTTGTCAATCTAATGACTCTGAAGGATCTATTGATAGTTCCTCTGATCACTCTAAGTCTGAGTCAAACAATGAGGAAAAAGAGAATCCTGAACCTAAGGTTGTTAAGAAGTGTGAACCTGTTGTTACTAAACCTTTAGTGACTGAACAAAAGGCTGAGACAGTTAAACCTAGTTGTGTCAATCACATAAAAACTCCTAGGGAATCTATTAAATTGAATGAGTCACCTAGAAGCAATAGTGTTCACAGAGAAAGTAGGAGTAGTTACAATTATGCTCCTAAAAGATGTTTTGTGTGTGGAAGTTTGAGTCATTTAATAAGAGATTGTGACTTCCATGAAAAGAGAATGAAAAGAGAGGCTGAGCAAAAGAGAATGAATGTTAATAAGGTTAATGGTTCAAATAAACCAGTTTGGAACAATGCTAATAGAGTTAACCATGCCAACCAGTTTGTCCCCAGACCTGTTCAACTAAATAACACTACCAGACCTAACTCCTTTGTTAGTTATGGTAGACCAAATTTTGGGTCTGGCTACAGAAACTTTAATGTGAATAGGCAAAATGTTAATTTTATGAGGCCTAAAGTGAATACTGGTTATGTCAACTCTGTGAGACCCAATGTTAACACTGGTTTTGTAAGACCCAAGCAACCTTTTCAAAGACCTCAGGTGAATGAAAATTTTCAAAGAAATAATTTTTACAAAGCTCATTCACCTGTAAGGAGACAAACAAATGGGAGTTCTACTGACAATTTCTCTGATTGCTGGACTTGGAATCCATTTAAAAATGAATTTACCTATAAGTCCAAACATGGTTTCACTGGAGCAAGTTCATACAAGACCTATAAGTATGTTGCTCCACAGGAAGGACACAAGCCCACTCAGGCCTGGGTTGTTAAGAAAAACTGATCTTCTTTCTTAACTTTGTATAGTTTGTATATTTGTTTGTTCCTTATCTTGCTATTCTTCTTGGTAATTCTCATTTTCAGTACTTATTTTGTCTTCCATAGTATGTGTGTTTGGTATTTTGTGCTTAACTTTGTTTTGCAGTTGTTAGCTCTTTTCTTTTTGCAAGTAATTCATACGTGGAAATTTAAAACATCAGAACCAAAGAGCCCTTTATTTAATAACAAGAAATTGCATTCTAGGATGCAAGTTACAAGGCTTCATAAGACAAAAGATTTAACCCAAACCAGCTAAACATCACAACCTACACCTTCTGCTTCCCTTTACCCATGAAGTCAGGAATGGTCTTCTTGGCTCCTCTGCCACCAAATTGATTCCATGCTTTTGGGCATGGAAGTGCAAGAATCACACTGCTTGGTGGGGGACGTGGCACAGAACCATTACTCAGGGAAGGCACAATCTTCGAAGGATAGGACTCTTCATCATTCTTGAAGGGGTCTTCTTCCTTGGCACCTTTATCATCTACATCAGAAGGAGGAGTTGGCTTTGAAGTCTTTGGTGTTTCATTGTCTGGTTCCTTCTCATACAGGTCATAAGCAGCTAGCCATTGTCTCAGAGTTGCTTCTCTCAATGTCTTGTTTCTTGTGATTGATGAATACCCTGGTGGGAAGTATCCACCCCATCCTCCTGAGGATGTATCAGAGGATGAGTCATTTGGATCCCAGGAATCGGATGAAATCTCTATGGTGTTTAAGTTGGATGGATCCATTATGCTTGTAAGGTTTTCTTCTGGTTTGTGATGGTATTTGTGATAAAACTATGGGTGGTTTTATAGGGAAAATCAAGGTTTAATGTCTTTTAATGCTTGGTTGGTGTATGAGTTAATACTTGCAGGAAAGAGTTATTAATTGTGTTTTTGGAAAGTTGACCTTCGTTTTTATTTTGGTTAAGTATTTATTAGTGATAAAAAAAAAAAAAAAAAAAAAAAAAAAAAAAAAAAAAAAAAAAAAAAGGAATTTACACTTAAGGGGAGGTAATGTACATTTAAGGGGAGGCAAATGTACAAGTTTTTGAATGTTTTAAATCAGGTACCCTTAAGTGTTAAATCTGGTAGCTCATGTGTCTTGCAAAAATTGGTTTTTGTCTCCTGTTTCTTGTTCTTTCAACTAATTCTTGCAGAGAAGAGTGGAATGAGGTGTTACAAAGCTTTGCATTCGCTATAGTAAGTATGTAAGTTCACTCTCTTGGTTAGGTCTGGTAAGTGTATGATTCGGCCTGGTTGACTTTTTAGGTCGGGTAGTGTCAATTTTATGACCGTTAGATCTGGTCAGAGTAACTAAAGATTTTACTAATATATTACCGTTGCACTATTTTCGGTAAAACAAGATATTTATGAAGTATATAAGCTTAAAATTTGATATTATTTATCTTCTTTTATTCTTTATTTGCTTCCAAATTTAAATAATCTTTATTACTCACGACTCTGTTTCTACGCAAATATTTTTCAAAACCCTACCTCTCTTGTCAACCAGACCTAACTCATTAACTCATCCATGGCTAATCTCAAGTTTGTGGACAAACATAATCAAGTCGGGTTCTTGAAGAAGCCCGATCAAAGTGCAGGTTTTGAGCAGATTGTGGATTTTCTAAAAGGTTCTTATATTTGTTATTCATTAACTCATAATCCTACTATTTATCAGTCCCTTGTCAAGCAGTTCTGGAGGTCGGTTACCTCTGAGACTCTTGATGATGGGACACCATGCTTAAGAGTTGTCATAGACAAAAATGGTTTTACCATTTCTGAAGCATCCATTAGGGACAGTCTCAAATTGGATGATGCTTTAGGAGAATTTGATTTGTCTAATGAGGATATTTTGAGGGTTTGAATAGCATTGGGTACCCCACAGATGGAAGCTTTACCTTTTGGAAAAGTCATTTTTCACCTCAGTGGAGGTTTTTAGTACATCATTTACTTCAGAGCTTAAGTCCCAAAAGTGGTGGATGGGATCAATTTGGAAGCAGAATTGCTTCTGCATTGGTCTGTTTATCATCTGGAAGGAAATTTAACTTTTCAAAATTAATTTTTGAAGGAATGGTGAAAAATGCTAAGAACCCAAAATTTTTAATGTATCCAAGATTTTTGCAAATGATCTTGAATTTTGAAACTAGGGATAAAGTGCCTTACATCAGTGTGGCCTTTACTTCTAAACTCTTTGCAAATCTAAAAAGGAGTTTTCAAGGGACAGACAAACCTTTGCTTGCTGCTATGCTTGGTACTAACAATGCAGGTACTTCTGGAGCTGCACAAGTGAACCCTGATGAAGCTCAAGACCAAGCCTCATCTAGGTCTGCTACACCTAGGTCTTCTCCAATTCCATCACCTCAACCAGGTCCCTCACCATCAGTTGAAAGATCATCTACACCCGTCCAACAATCTTCACCTCCACAACCACATGTTCCAAGTCCTGAAATGGAGGAGGCACATAATCCCATAACTGTGGAAGATCTTCTTGTCATTGTTCCTCAACTACAAAAGAAGATTGACATATTGGAAAAGACTAATGAGGCACTCAGAAAAGCTTATGTGACTTTGGTGAAGAAAGTAAAGAAAATGGAGTAGCAATGAAGAAAAAGGGTGTCTCTTTTGATGATGAGGAAGATGAAGCTGAAAATTCTTCCAAACAGGGGAGGAATTTGGAGGAAGAACAAGAAAATATTGAAGAACAAGAAAATATTCTAGAACAAGAAAATATTCTTCAAACACCAGTTCAAGACCAACTTGTTCAAGATAATGTCACCACAATTAGTCCAGAGACATTGGAAGTTGCAGAGACTTTGGCTCAATCAATGGGCAAAATCAAACAGGATAGGAAAAGAAGAAGGTTAATTTTGTCTGTTGAGGAAGAAGTTGAAAAGTTTGGGACTATATCTGATGAAAAGTCTGGTGAAGAGAAGTCTGGTGGAAAGTCTGGTAATGAACTTAGTTCTGGTAATGAAGAACAACAATCTGCACTAAGAAAGGGAAAGCAGGTCATGGAAGAAACTTCATTGCCAAAGAAGTCTAAGAGAAAAACAAGAGAAGAACTTGCATCTGAGGCTGAAATTGAGAGGATTAAGGCTCAAGATATTGCTGATGAAGAAAGACAAAAGATGTTAGATGCAGTCTATGCAAGACAGTTGGCTGAAGAATCTGATGATTTTACAAAACTACTCAATGTTGATGATGAAGTGAGAGCAAAGTATGAAGAGCTGCTAACTATTGAAGGTTTAACTGCTGATGAACGAGCCAAACAGTTAGCTGACTTTATTAATGCAAGAAGTAATGATGATACATTGGGTGGATTCTTGGAAAAGTTCAAGCTTCAAAAGAAATCAAAGATTCCTAAGAAGATGTCTATGGCAGAAAAGAAGTATGATATGAAGATGTATCTTAAGAATCAAATGCATCTTTCTTTGGATCAGATGAAAAAGAAGTCATATGAAGAAATACAAGTAGCATATCTCAAGGCATTTGAGAGAGATCAAGGTTACAAAGCTACTGATTATGATGATGTGCAGAAATATTGCTTTCAAGGTAGAAAGGCTAAAGAGACTGAACTAGTCATTGAACCTGATAAAGTGATTGATACACAACCTGAAGCTGGTAAGTCAACAGAAGAAGTGCAAGATGAAGTGATTAAGCCTATTGTGTTTCAAAGAAGAAAAGGTTTGGAAAGGAAGAGTAAATCCAAGAAAGTAGTTGTTGAAGAGGAATTAGATGAAGAACCTTCATCTGAAGGAGCCACAATGGGGACTATTGAAAGCACTAAGGAACCTACTAAGGTTGTCAAGTATCAACTTATCATGACTGGTGGAAGGGCTGCATATCAAATAATAAGGGAAGATAATTCTGACATTGTTTATATGAATTTTGCTGGCATTTTGATTGATGTGAATAGGGAGGATCTTCAAGAACTTTATCAGTTGGTGAATATTAAATATGGAGATCATCCTCCTGAAGATGAGTTTGAAAGAGTCTTCTGGGGAAATTTGAAGGTGATGTTTGAGCCTCCAACTGAGTCTGATATAGTGTGGAAACTTCCTGAAGAACAGAACATTGTCAGCTGGAGATACTTTCATACCTGCAAAGTACATTGTGTGTCATTAAAGAATGCTGATATTTATATGCTTGCAGAGGTGGAATATCCTTTATCATCAAGTGTCTGCAAGGAAATGATGAACAAAAAGTTGTATGCTAGTAAAAAGGATGAAGGATATGAGATGTTATTGGATTTGATTAAGAAGCAGTCTTTGAAGGATGTAGCCTAAGGGTGTTTGAAAGAATTTTCACAAGTTGTTGAGTGAGACTATTGGAACTTCTCACTTGGTGGAGGTGCTTTGCACTAACACATCAAAAGGTTATCAGTCCACCTTGTCTCATCAACACAAGGACTGGCTAATCCTGAGCAAACGGCTAACAGGTAAAGATTGCTCAAATCCGTTTATGGCTGACAATTTGCCAAAAAATTGTATGGTACTCAACTCACCATATCTAAGATAAGTGAAGAGTTGGCTAGCCCACAAGGTATGGCTTATGGTAAAGGCTGTGGAAAACCATAAATGGTAATCAATTCACCATGATGAGGTGCTTTTCCATCAAAGAATTGACTAGTCCAGAAGCAAACGGCTTTTGGTAAAGACTTAACAAATCCGTTGATAAGCTGATGATTTGCTTAAAATCATATGGTTATCAGTGTACCATGGTCTTATACACCAAAACATTTGGCTACTCCAGTAGTAATGGCTATTGGTAAAGAGACATCAAATCCATTAAATTTCAATGATTCACCTCTCACAGGTGTTAACACACCTGGAAGTGATGAGAATAGCTATGAAACTTAATATGAATTGATGTACATATAGTCATTGTTGCTGCCAAGTCCATATCAGAAGAGCTTATCAAGATTCAAGCTGCTAGAAAGGAACAAGACCTAAATACATTTCAAAGTGTTCAAGATTCAATCCTCAGAAGGCTAAATCAGAAGAACTTGAAGTTCATGAAGCATGAAGATCAAGTTAGGGGAGGATTGTTGGGAATTATGATGCGTATCAAGAGCAGACAACTTAGGTCTGGTAGTTTACTGAGTTAGGTCTGTTTGTGATTTAGGTCTGGTTATGTTAAGTTAAGTCTGGTAGTACATGTTAAGTCCGGTTGACTTATAAAGTCTGGTCTGGTCGTGAAGATAGGAAAGTTTGTTAGAGTTATATTAGGAAAAGATACAATGCGTGTATGTATCTTTATAGAAGATTTGTGTATATCTTCTGTGTCGTCTAGGGTTTCCTGGTGTTATAAAAGGATCCCTAAAGTTTGTTAGTAAACGTGTGTGAGTTGTACGAATTGATAATAGTGAATATCAATATACGAAGTTAGTGATATTCCTGCTTGTGTTCTAAATTGTTCTTGTTAAGATTCCGCATTAACATTAACAATCACTTAGGGTTTCTCACTTAGATTGGTTCGGATTTATCCTAACCATCTACTAGGTATTCATAACTACTTAGTGATCCATATACAATTTGTGGACCAACAATTGTTGTTGATCGAAACACTTAGAACACCAAAAATTCCAACCTTTAACTGTAAGATTCGACCAAAGAACTATGAGAGCTTCACTTACGAACTCGTTGAATCACTAACAAACTCAACCTTTACCAGGAAAATTTGCGTACAAATCTAAGAAAAAACCCAAAAGGTCACGTTGTTTTAACACAAAAAACGCAACAGTTTGTTTCTTGCCCACAACCCGAACACAAACTAACTCCTACCTTGAAGCTATGTAGGGATCGAACCCCTTTCCTTTATCACACAAACACACGACACAAGTATGATGACACTCACAAGATCGAATAGAACAAGAAGAGTAGTAGTATGTGAATCGTATGTTAAAACTTTTGGCCGAATGATTATCACATGAAGAAGATAATACAAGGACAATGATGAAACACACACACACTCTCTTTACAATGAACTATGAGGCATAATGATAGAATGAGAGTGTGTGTGGTAATATAGCAAACACAGCCTCATCCCAAAGGATTGGGTGGGCTTTTGTTGGGCTTGGAGTGGGCTAATATAAGTATTACACTTATATACTTACAAACTAAACATAACTAATACTATTAGCCCACTAACTAGACTAAACATTACAATTGACACTTAAGTTCTAAATAAGAAAATGACCATCACTTCACAATTAAATAAATTAATTGCTAACACCAACCCCAAAACCTCTCTTTCGCGCCAAAAAGTAACACTAACAACACCTCGACAACCACACACTAGTCCACTACTACACTACTCTTCGGACAATTCACAGTCCATCACTTTTCCACGTGTCACATTTCTCCTGTCACAACTTTTTTGTTTTTATTTGATAAATCTCTTATACTTTGTAGTAAGCTAGCAGATAACAACGGTGATGACGTGGCATCTCGACAACCACGGCGACGGTTATTCTGATGGCAATGTTGATGTTAACGGTCTGATGACGGCGGTTAACTGTGAGTTTTGATAGAAAATGATGAAGGTAGTGATGAGCTGAAAGGCGTGCTGGCGTAGCAGGTCAACAACAACGGCACGACGTTTAACGGTGAGTTTTTGCTGGAAAAAGGTATGCTGACGTGGCTGCTGGACAACAACAACGGCGGTTAACAGCGGCCGTGAGTTAACCACGGAAATGAAAAACATTCTGACGTGTCAAATAAACAACAGCGACGGTTATTCTCTGGTTAACGTAAACGATGATACAAAAGGCATGCTGACATTGCAGTTACCGCCGATGGAGGTTAACGGTGATGGTGAGATGAAGAAGAGCATGCTGACGTGGCAAATCTACAACGACGGTGGATTAACGATGGAAACAACGACGGTCAACGGCGACGGTTATTCTCCGTTCAACGAGACAATAGGCATGGTGACGTGGCAAAACAAGGAAGAAGATGAAAATGAGTTATCGAAGTTTCAAGAAGGAGCATCTTGGAGTGAGATGATGACGTGTCAAAACACGAAAGTGAATATAATAAACGATCCGTACTAAACATTTTTGGGAGCACTTCTTTTATTTTTTGGTAGAGGTGTGACTGTATACATCTCACATCTTTCATATTTTGTTCAGATAGGAGTGGGTATTATTGTTGTGATTTATGGTAGTTGTAGATAGCTTTTAGCGGTATTTGCAAGTAATGCCAAGTAGTAGTAGCTGTTGACGTAAAAGGTTAATAAAGCTGAACAAGCATTGTCTACTAAACGTTAATTGATCTAAAAAGGTTGTCAACTCATCATTGATGACCTAGCACTATAACTTACTTTTTACGTCGTAAAATTATTGTCCTCACTCCTCATATAAAAAACACACAAATTAATAAAATTGGGATCTATACGTTTTTCACCAATCAAATGTTATCATCACTCATTAAAATCTATTTTAGTTTTTGCAAAAATGAGAATGAGACAATTATTTTAGAATATCTAAAAATATAAAGATAGACAATTTTAAAGAACATAAGTAGTCGGCATCACAAGGAAGTGAGGAACCATACATACAATTTTTTGTTTATTATTGATTATGCAAAAAATGGTACATCATGCACTTGGTGCTCTTATTCGTAACAATGACATCTAAAAAATATTGCTAGTGTTGTCACTATCGTAGTTCATTGCATTTGATCATTTAACTTGTGCCATGAACACACTGTTAGTAATATCACATCACTAATTCTAAATTTTGCATTAAAACACTTGTGCATTACACAAGGATATAATCCATTTTGATACGTTAACATATTAAGCCTTTTCCATTTTGCTTACCGTACCCATGTTCTCTGAGGGTAGCCTTTGCCCGAGTTGTAATGTGCATCGTATGGAAAAATGAGGGGACCATGCGGTCCACTGCTCCAGTGAAGTGTGGTGTGAAGTTCAGACACAATCTGGTGCGTGATATTCTTGTGGATATTTGCTCTAAGGTTGGATCATGGTGCGCAAGGAGGCTCCTATGGGGTTCCTTTCGGAGGATGGGAAGGAGCTACGACTTGCAGACTTGTTATTATTCAATTGGATCCAAGGTAAAGATGCATGCTTGGATGTGACTGGCATCTCTAGATTTGCTGGTAGTGGGGCGACTTCATGGGCTCCTGGGGTAGCCTTGCACAATGCTGTGGAGAAGAAAAATAGAAAGTATGCATCCAAATGTGAGGACAATGGTTACAAGTTCATACCTTTTGCCTTTTCTACTTTCGGGGAATTCGATACAGAGGCTTTGAACACGCTTTCACGTATTAAGTCTATTGCCAATAGTCATGCAAACAATGCTAAAATTGGTGTTTTTATCTTTCATAGAGTTAGCTTTTGTATTCAGAAAGGAGTGGGAGCACAACTTGTATCTAGACTCCCATCCAACTTTATGTAATTTTATTATGTTTAATGAAAATTCTATTTTATAATAATAATAATAATAATAATAATAATAATAATAATAATAATAATAATAATAATAATAATAATAATAATAATAATAATAATAAAATCCTATTCATTTTTAATAAAATTATTATAATAATAATAATAATAATAATAATAATAATAATAATAATAATAATAATAAATAAAGAAGGGGATATTACAAGTCACACTATATAGCACACACATCTCACACGACTATATATTTCAAACGAAATTTGAATTCATGAACATTTGATTGAGGAACATTTCACATTACACGAATATTGCTAGGTTAAAACCCATTTAGTTACAATGACCCTATTTATTTATCTAGAAAGCCAATGAGTAGTATAATCACTTCTTGTGTACGAAAGTGGTTGGGTGAATTGTTATAATCGTCTATCAAAGATGTGTGGCCAAAAGTGAAATATGGTAGCAGTAACTAAAGCAAATATTATTCACAGTAGGCGAGTATCATAGTACAACAGTGAAAATTTTCGCAGACAATTATAGTTTCGAAATTGTGGTTTAGTTTTTTGTATAGAGGTGTTATCGGGTTATCATGTTTATCGGGTCGGGTTGAATCGGTTTTGGAGTAGAAAAAAGTGACCCACAACCCGACCTTATAAGCAATTGGGTTATTGGGATCGGGTTGCTATCGGGATGGGTCATTCGAGTTAGTCAGGTTGGCTTTTTTAATTATACTAAAACATGTTTCAACCTAAAAACTCAACGTAAACATTCAAATAACGATTGCCCAACTCGAAACGAAAATAACTATAGCCGTAATACATGATCACAGAATTTTCTAGTAGCCATAATGGCTTGTTGCCACTATTAGTAAAAAAATCTTTTTACATGAAAAAACCAAACTATTATGATGTTGATAGTATATTAACAATAAATACTTGTTATGATTTCTTTTTATAATAAAAATGCATTTAATAAACCTTAATTAAACCTATAATTTAATATGATTTATAATTTAATACACTTAAACTTTTCATATATTTACACCTTATAAGGTACCCAGCGGGCACCCATTAGCAAATACCTACATAAATACGGATTATATATGTTGGATTTTGCAGGTTTTATCAAAGAAATTGTTTACCTTTATTATTGTTTTTGTATTGTAAATTGTCCGATCCTCTATTGTGAAATAAATTACGTTCGTTTTCGTTATTTACTTTACTATTTGTATTTGTCTCAAAAAATTTGGCCATCTTTTGATAGATAACGTTTGAGCAAATTCTTGTAAGTGCTCTTCAGCTCTGATCCTTCGGAGGTCTTGAGGATGCTCCTTCGTCTCTAGGATGAAATAAGACAAGACACCGTTAACGCATCTCAGGGTTTAAATCCGAGATTAAGCTCCGACGTAAGAGTAAATGTTTGTTTGGTATGAATAATTACAGTGAGAGAAAGTAGAAAGAGAAAGAGTGAGTATCATAGTGTATGAGAATGCGTGTCGTTCAACTGGGTGAACGATTCAATTTATACTACCTGGTCTTTACTTCACGACACGAGGATTCTGGAGACGAGGTTGTCGTCTTGGTACATCGAGGAAATTGTTGTTGGGAAAGGCGGTGCCTTCAGAGGTCAGGTTGTCGTGATGTCGCAGGTGGTCGTTGTGTGTAGCACACTGTCAGATATTAATTACCGTTACTGTTCTGTTTACCATTTTTATGGCCAAAATCTACCATAAAACATGGTTAAATTACAGGTTAGGGTGTTCACAAATAAGGTAATACCCGCTGAATCGAAAAACTAAATGGAACCGAATCAAATAAAATCGAATCAAATTTGTATTCTATCTGAATATGTCAAAATCGAACCAAACCAAATTAAATATTCGGTTTTTGGTTTAGATATGTTTTGGTAAAATGAAAACCGAACCGAACCTAATACCGAATTCACAAAATA
The DNA here is from genome assembly GCA_021014915.2 of Artemisia tridentata subsp. tridentata. Taxonomy (NCBI): domain Eukaryota; kingdom Viridiplantae; phylum Streptophyta; class Magnoliopsida; order Asterales; family Asteraceae; genus Artemisia; species Artemisia tridentata. The sequence continues at coordinate 6,926,782 of CP139508.1, forward strand.
CATATTATTTTTTTTATATATTTATATAAAAAAAACCACTAAAACTTTTTCCTAGTATAAATATAGCATTTTTTATGCTTGAATTTTTTGTTGTTGCTAAAAATATAGAGTGTATAATTAATTAAAAAAATCTAGTTATGTAATCGGGTTTTTCGGTTTAACCCGAAAACCGAACTAAATTCAATTTCAGATCTCGGTTCGATTTAATCTAACTTGAATTCGATTCGGTTCGTTTTCGACTTTACCAAAAAAAAATTAACCGAATAAACCGAACAACCCAATAACCATACCGATTAGTCACGTTGATTGTGTATAGATTTGCTTTACAGATTTAGAAAGTAAACTTGATGTTACATAAAGAATGATCAAAATATAATAAAAAGCAAACAACATTTTAGATGTCAATTTCCGGATATGATAAAAATGATAGGTTAGGTCATAAAGTTTTTGTAGATGTAAAGGGAGAAAGTGAATCCAAAGGAAACTTAAAAAATCATTCATCCAAAAAATGAAGTCATTGTATACAAAGAGCAACAATGCCTTGTTGGGAGGATTGCTTTTTGTTACTTTTGAACCATTTAGAAGTAAATCATTATAATGCTATGGCCCTCTCTAACCTAACATACTTTTAAAGTGGTCATATTTTATGTTCCAAATTTTGTGATCATTGGTGTTTAATTATGTGTGTTGGTGATACGACCCGGTTAGGGTTGTATCGAGATAAGGCACCACTTTTAGCGTGTGCGAGCTCCTTAAGAAAATAGAGAGAAGAACTAGAAATTTGTTTATCTTAAACTTTGATTGATTTTCATTCATAACATTATGACACCTAAAATACTAGTTTATGAGATAACTCTCACAAACATAAGACTTATCCTAACATGACTCAAGACATATCCTAAACAATGACTCCAACACTTATCCTAATAAAACATAATAAATAAACTACGATAGTTATCCAACACGCCATGTCGTGATAGCCGTCCCTCATCAACCACGGGCGTATCACTCCCCACTCCTTCAAAATCACCTTGCCCTCAAGGTGTTATCTAAAATAAATATTGATTCCGGGATCCCATGTTCTTCTTTGAATTTTAGCCTCCATTCCCATGGCAACATCCATGTTTTCAAAAGTTACCAATAATAGCAATGTCCTTGATGTGCTGGTCTGTACCCACTTTAGAATAACAACCAAACTCTCACCAATATCAAAAACACCGTCTATCGCGCTTCTAACCTCATCAACACCAATATCTTCATCAATATCTAAGGACCCTTTAATCATAGGTGAAGCAAATTCACTTTTTAATGGTCGAATGACATACATATTCTTTTCAACGATCTGATCTTTCTCTTCCTTTGCAATTACCTCAAAACGAACCTCGGTGATACGAGCTTTGAAGAAATATTCTCCCAAAGTTAAAGGATTGGACCTCAAAAATTCCCAAATATCTAGGTTAGCGAAGCGTGTTTCCGCCGCACGGGTCAATGAAAAAGCTTCGTCTAGAGTTTTGGGATTTGACCGTAAGAGTAAACATTGTAGATCCAGTTTAAGTCCAGAGATATAACACGATGTAAGTAAAGATTTAGAGATCCATGTTACTCGATTTGCAAGTACCACAAACTCACTCTCATATTCGGCCACCGTACCCATTTGCAAGAGCTTAGAGAGTGCATATTCCACGTCGTGATCGCTCCCGCCTGATGCCATGAATAATACTCAATCGATAAAAACTCAAAAAAAAAAAAAAATGATGAATAGTACCCGCGATGAACAGTACTCTGATGAATAGTTTTTTTTTTTTTTTTTTTTTTTTTTTTTTTTTTTTTTTTTTTTTTTTTTTTTAAACCTTAATCGTAAGCCCTCTCAAAGAGAGCTCTCAATGAAAGCACCAATTGATACGACCCGGTTAGGGTTGTATCGAGATAAGGCACCACTTTTAGCGTGTGCGAGCTCCTTAAGAAAATAGAAAGAAGAACTAGAGATTTGTTTATCTTAAACTTTGATTGATTTTCATTCATAACATTATGACACCTTAAATACTAGTTTATGAGATAACTCTCACAAACATAAGACTTATCCTAACATGACTCAAGACATATCCTAAACAATGACTCAAACACTTATCCTAATAAAACATAATAAATAAACTACGATAGTTATCCAACACGCTATGTCGGGATAGCCGTCCCTCTTCAACCACGGGCGTATCACTTAAGTCTTATGTTTGTGAGAGTTATCTCATAAACTAGTATTTAAGGTGTCATAATGTTATGAATGAAAATTAATCAAAGTTTAAGATAAACAAATCTCTAGTTCTTCTCTCAATGAAAGCACCAATTGATACGACCCGGTTAGGGTTGTATCGGGATAAGGCACCACTTTTAGCGTGTGCGAGCTCCTTAAGAAAATAGAGAGAAGAACTAGGGATTTGTTTATCTTAAACTTTTATTGATTTTCATTCATAACATTATGACACCTTAAATACTAGTTTATGAGATAACTCTCACAAACATAAGACTTATCCTAACATGACTCAAGACATATCCTAAACAATGACTCCAACACTTTTCCTAATAAAACATAATAAATAAACTACGATAGTTATCCAACACGCCATGTCGGGATAGCCGTCCCTCATCAACCACGGGCGTATCAGTTGGAGAAAATAGATATTGTTGACAAGGCACTTTGTGATTTTCGCGGCAAAAGTTCATCATGAATACAAATATCTTCACTTTTATAAAGGATGATAATTCGATATTTGAGGTGCAACATAATAGAAATGGCAAAACAAGAACGTAGCGTTTTTATGAAACACCAAATAACTACTATTAGCTTTAGCTGATCAAATGATTCGATTGATGAAGTTGCGAGATTGGAAAATGTGAACACCCTTTCAATTGCAACGTACTAGAAGTGGCAAAATAAGAACGTCGTAGTGATATAAAGTTATAAACCATGTCGATTGAAATTGACTATCCAACATTTTTTGTACACCTTTTTTTGGTTCCATAACAAAAAAGTGCCATTTGGACACGGCCCAATGGGCTAATTCTACATTGTTTCTACTGCTATTGTCAATACTAATTCGATTCGGTTCACTTTTAAACCGAAAACCATTCTATAAAATCAGGTTCGTCTTTTAAACCGAAAACTATTTTATAATTGTAAAACATAACTTAAAGAAATTACCAACAAAATCCATAATACACGTAACTGTATTATTCTAGAAAGGTAGCAATACTCATTGATATAAATTATTTGCTTATTTAATACAGTAACAATCTACAACATAATTCAGGACAAGAAAAAGAAACATAAAAAGTTTCTTAACCTTTATGACTTATGACTAGACATCATACAAAATCGATCAAGCATTAAGTTACTGATACATGCATCTTCATCCAAATTCGATCATCCACTGACAATAAATCTTTGACTTGGCGCATTGTTGGCCTTTCCTGTGGGTTGTAGTTCAAACATGCCCGTGAGACCTTCAAAATTGAATGAGCTAGTTTCTCAACTAGAGAATATGGTGGCGGAATCCGTCTATCTCCTACATTGGCTAGCAATAGATCATCAGTAGGCAATGTTGGTAGACTTGATATTAGTTCTCCAGGATGCTTTCCCATAATCACTTCTAGTGCAACAACTCCAAAACTATACACATCGCATTTCTCTGTTGCCACCATCGTATAAGCAAGCTCTACATAGAAGGAAACATGAGAATACAAAAAAATTGTCATGTCAGATCATGATTAAATGTAACATAGATAAATCTGAAACTTGAGAAGAAGTACGTATAGATAACTTAAAAATAGATGGTAGTTACCTGGCGCAATATAGCCATAGGTGCCTACAACCGCAGTCCAATTCGATGAATCCATCTTTAGAAGCTTCGCTGTTCCAAAATCCGAGATATGTGCCTCATAATCAGAATCGAGAAGGATATTAGCTGCAGAAATGTCTCTATGAATTATAGGTGGTGTGCAATCATGGTGCATATAAGCCAAACCATTCGCTACAGCCCTAACAATTCTTACCCTTTTCAGCCAATCCATTTCCTTTGCTGTGATATCACTACTTAAGAGCGATTTTAGACTTCCCTTCTCAAGATATTCGTAAATTAAAAATGAGTGACGAGCATGGAAGCAGTATCCATAGAGTTTAACTATGTTTCTGTGCCTTATGTTTGTCAATGCTCGTATCTCATTTAGGAAGCCTATATGATCGTCACCCTCAGATGATGAATGAAGTTTCTTCACAGCTACTAAATTGTTGGGTTGCAACACAGCTTTATACACAGTACCATATCCTCCAATCCCAATACAGTATGCATCATCAAAATCATTTGTTGCCTTGATGATTTCATCATACATCGCCTGTCCATCAAAACTTGTTATTGAGAAAAAATTGCCACCTTCTTCACCTGATGGTATCTGTGGAGAAGTTCTCTTTCTACGTCGATAAGCAATGAGGCCACACATGAATAAACCAAGTAAAAGCGCCGCAAAAAGTGGGACCACAGTTACAAGTATGAGCTTATGATGAAAATGATTATTTTTCTTCATTATTATTTGACTTTCACAAAGTTTCAAACCTGTAACATTTCCACACAGACCATCATTTCCTTGAAATGCTTCTCCAGACACATTTTGAAAGACAGCACAAGGGGGAACGGGACCAGTGAGCTCATTGTAAGACAGGTCTATATCAATCCTTCCTGGCAAGTTATTGAAACTATTAGGAATAGCACTAGAGAGCTTATTGTGCGAAAGATTCATCATTACGAGACTTTTTAAACTTCCAATTTCTGATGGTATCTCTTCCGTGAGTGAATTCCAAGATAAATCAAAAGCATTGAGTTGACTTAATTTACCGATCTCCAATGGGATCTTTCCGCTGAGCTTGTTATTACTAAGATATATGCGAGTGATTTGTACCCAATCACCAATATATCTTTGTAATGACCCGTTTAACCTATTTTTGGATAGGTCAAGAGTAAGGAGGCCATGCAGTGATCCAAGCTCTTGAGGTATAACACCTGACAGGTTGTTATCACTCAAGTTTAAATTTAACAAACTTTTCATCTCCCCAAACTCCTTTGGAATTCGACCAGCCAAATGATTAGAAGAAAGATCAAGCACTTGAATTGAATTTCCAAACTCCGGTGGTATGCTACCGCTGATGTTGTTATATCCCATCTTTAATGTAGTCAATTTTTTGCATTTACCCCAGTTATGAGATAGTTGCCCATAAAATTTATTATGACTCACGTCAAAGAAATTTAAGCTTGGGTAGACACCAAAACTATTCGATATCTCCCCACTAAATTGATTAAATTGAAACCTTGCTCTTATTAAGGTGTGGCAATTCCATAGCCCTCTTGGAATAGGACCAGAGAGTTGATTAAAACTTACAATTAATCTTTGAAGCTTTCCCCCTTGACACAAATCATCAGGCAATTGGCCAGAGAATTGATTTGTGTCCAGCTGTAGCTGTAACAATTGTAGACTTCCGATTCCTTGTGGTATAGGACCGAATAACTTGTTTGCACGGAGAAACAGAAACTGAAGCGTTCTCAGGTTTTTTAACGATGAAGGAATTGAACCATTGAGTTGATTTTCGCCCAAACCTAATCTAGTGAGAGAGTTAATATTCCCCAATTCAATTGGAATGGGTCCAGAAAGTTGATTTGTGCTCAAATCTAATTCAGTGAGAGACTTCAAATTCCCTAATTCAATTGGAATGGGTCCAGAGAGTTGATTTGTGTGCAGATAAAGGATATTCAAAGACTTCAAATCACCCAATGATGAAGGGATTGAACCATTGAGTTGATTTTCGCTCAAATCTAATTCAGTGAGAGACTTCAAATTCCCTAATTCAATTGGAATGGGTCCAGAGAGTTGATTTGTGTCCAGATAAAGGTTATTCAAAGACTTCAAATCACCCAATGAGGAAGGGATTGAACCATTGAGTTGATTTTCGCCCAAATCTAATTCAGTGAGAGACTTCAAATTCCCTAATTCAATTGGAATGGGTCCATTGAGTTGATTTTGGGACAAATAAAGGATATTCAAAGACTCCAAATCACCCAATGATGAAGGGATTGAACCATTGAGTTGATTATTGGCCAATTCTAAATCAGTTAGATTCTTCAAATTCCCGAATTCAATTGGAATGGGTCCAGAAAGTTGATTTGTGTACAGATAAAGGAGTTTCAAAGACTTCAAATCACCCAACGATGAAGGGATTGAACCAGAAATATTGTTGTTATGGAGGCTTAGCTTCTCAAGTGAGACAATATTCTTTATTTCTTTTGGGATTGAACCAGTTAAATTGTTTCTGAAAAGATGCAAAATGGTTAACTGGCTTAGTTTACCAATGGTGGGTGGAATTGAACCATTGAGTTGATTTTCGCTCAAATCTAATTCAGTGAGAGACTTCAAATTCCCTAATTCAATTGGAATGGGTCCAGAGAGTTGATTTTCGCTCAAATCTAATTCAGTGAGAGACTTCAAATTCCCTAATTCAATTGGAATGGGTCCAGAAAGTTGATTTGTGTACAGATCAAGGATATTCAAAGACTTCAAATCACCCAATGATGAAGGAATTGAACCAGTTAAATTGTTTTCGTTTAGTTGCAAAACGGTTAACTGGCTTAGTCTACCAATGGTAGGTGGAATTACACCAGAGAACTGATTGGTTGAAAAATCAAGATAGACAAGTTTGGACAGGAGTCCAATTTCTGGTGGGATGGGACCAAAGAAGCTGTTTACACTAAGCTCAAAATGGGTAAGATTGCCTAGAATAGAGAACGGGAACTGGTGAAGCGTACCTTTTAACTCAGACGTTGAGAGGTTCAACCTGTTAATGTTTCCATAAGCGTTGCAAGCAATTCCAAACCAAGAAGGGCACAGAGCGGGTGCACTAGTATTCGTTGGAAGGGGTGTCCAAGAAGATACAATTTGGGAGTTGTTTGGGATTTTAAGGGTTGCTTTCCATTTTTGAAGAGCATTTGCTTCCTCCAAAGAAGCAGAAGTAAAGTTTGGTACAAATGAGAGAGCAATGAGTAGTAGAGCTAGAGATAAAAGTAAGAACTTTGAAGAAGCCATTGCTTGCTTTTGCATGTTTTTTTTCTTTCTATAAAGTGAAGGTTTGTATGTCTCTATTTATACTTGAGCTACCCTTTTCTCATAAATCAATTTCCATTTCTCAGAAATTAAATATTACAGAAGGTGGTGTCATATTTTTCCACAAGATTGGTTTACATGAGAAATTTTAGGTGGTGTCATATTTTTCCACAAGATTGGTTTACTTGAGAAATTTTGTCATATTTTTCCACAAGATTGGTTTACTTGAGAAATTTTAGGTGGTGTCATATTTTTTCCACAAGATTTTTTACTTGAGAAAATTTTAGTGAAGATCATATTTTCCTTCCAAAGTGCTCTCTCTGATTGAGCCATAAAATTCAAACCGTGAAGAATACATTTTTTTTAATCAACAAAATCTCCCCATAACCCAAACTTTATTGACAATATGGCATATGAGTGCTTTCTTCTAATTGTCAGGTGCATAAAAATTGTCACGGCCCACATAACCCAAACTTATTTACAAATGGCTGAAGTGCATTCTTTAATTGTCAGGTGCATAAATTGTCACGGCGAAAATTTAGATAAGTTACAAGCGCGAACATTAATATCACCGTGTCTCGACACTCAATCCCCTTGAGATTCTAATGATGAGAGATGGAGAAACTAATGAGCATGGATTATTGTGAACTTTAACTATTTTCTTTTTGAACTTTTATTCTTATTTTTATGTGACGACTGCATTTTTTTTTTTTTTTTTTTGAAATTTGAACTTTCAAATGGGATTAGTATGTTTTTGGAAAGAAAAAACTGGAAATTTGGTCATGAAAAATCTGTGAAAAATGTAGGCAACAGCCTTACGGATCTGGAAATGATGCATGTCACTAAAAGTTTTTATCATTTCTTTTTATTTAATAAATACTTTTATCGGCGACTTGTGTTGTCACTAAAAGTGTTTTTTAGTTATTTAGTTTTATCATTTATTAATTCTAATTTATCAAATAAGTTTATTAATTATTCAGTAAATACTTTAGCGACGACATGTCATTACTATAACCCACTATCCTTGTACGGACTACGGAGTAGTGTACTAATGCATGTTACTATATATAAAATATACATAATTGCAGTTGAGTTTGAATAACTTTATAATTTGTCATGCGTTATTTATGGGGATCTCGGCCATCCAACTTGTTTGGTTTAGTGTGAGGTGATCTGCACACATGTCATATACTTTAGTCTTTAGATTTGCACATATTTACTTTATATTTGCACATAACAAGATACAAGGAGAATAAGCACAACGTAACACATATACAAAGCATAAAATATTATGTACAAATCAAAACTAAGTTTGTGCAAACCACATTAGCTTTCAAACTTGAACCATTAATCCATAAAAGTAACTTGTTATCCCTTATACGAATCACTACAACCTTAAAACAAACTAAAGCTATATTAAACTACTAACTACTCAGCGTGACACTCTAAATAATATGAAGAATATAGAATAGATGAGAAGATGATACGTGTGTATGAAATGAAAATACTAGTCGAATGTTTGTATTACCATAAGAAAACAAATATAAACAAAACACACACACACACTCTCACACCTATACTAGACTTAGAGGCACACATGAAATGGTGTGAGAGTGTGGTATTTATAGTGAAATAAGAAGCCTTTGTTGCCTTAAAAGGCTTTTGGTTGGACCTTGGTGGGCTTGTGTTGGACTTGGGCTTTGTATATTACTTGAGCTTTTCTAAACAAAGTCCAACACAAACCCTTTACATATTACACTTAATCTACACGACAAACTATTTTTTAACTATTAACAAATGACCATCACTTTCTAAAAAATATAAAAGCTAACAATCTCCCCCTAAGGGATGGTTATTTCCATGATGCTCCCGGTGAATGGTCTTTTGTCTTCAATGTCTTGAACTTGGTGTGTCGTTGTAGAATAGTCTTCATTCTTCGTTCCTTCATGCAGTCGTGATCTTCAAAGTCATCGTCTTACAATCGTTCTTGCCTTGATCAAAATCTTCTTGTGATGATGCGTCGTGTCCTCCAACATACTCATACATCTTGGACTGTATACTTATGAACACAATCTTCCTTTGCTAACAATCTCCTCATAATCTTTCATCTTTAGACATATGACCTTGTTCTTGACATCTTGACTTTGTTTCTAACACTTGGTCTTTAACTTGATCTTTTTGTCTTGAACTTTTACATCTGAGCTTTGATGAGGGATGTTCTTCATAAGTATGAGTATGTTGCGGTGAAGATGTTTGATGTATCTGATGATGGTTGATAGATGTTTGTTGGTAGCTGCATAAAAGTGTTAGTAATAAACATCCAGCGCTTACAGGATAGGACTTTGAGATTCTCAACAGCATAGTGTGAAGACTTTCTCTAATCCTTCCCCAGGCCGTTCTTAATCGGATACCCCCCGAAAGGGCTTACACGGACACACCGAAGTGCACCCACGATTCAGTGAGTCGCTGGAGATCACCCCACGACTGTAGACCGTTTGAAGCATGTAACCATCAATGATATAAATGGCAAGATCCGTAGATCTCATTAAGACTCTAGTACACCTTGTGTCCTTTATGGTGAACACAAGGGTATTATCATGGAAGTGTTCCTAAGAGATTTTTGATGAATCTCATGGCTCTAGACTCTATAGTGCGTTTTGGTTTTAGTAGTCGGAGGCATGGAGCAGAGTGCCACCTTTTCAATATCAACACATCTCGGAATGAGAGGCCGATAGATTATGTAGTGTTCTCCGTGAGAGATGAAACAAATATCTTTTGAGAGATATCTGAGTGGCAAGGAGGGGTGGTGCAGCGCGTCACTGGGTCCATGACGTCTTGTCTTCAATATCAGTTACACCTTAGTGAATACCGATAGCAGATGTATTGACCCGGTTTATGCCCTAAGTTTTCATGGAGGGCTATTTCTTTTCACCCTTTCATTCAACTTTTCTTTTTCATTCTTCAACCCCTTCTTTCCCTTTCTCATTTACTCCTTTTTCAATCTTACCTAAGGACTTCTAATTCTACTCTATTGGAATTGTCATTGGGTAGATCCCTCCGGCTCTGGCGGATCATAGGACTCTTTTTCCTAACCTTAGTCACCTTATAACTTCTTGACTATCCTAGATTTGCCATAAAACCTTTTGAAAAATCTCTCAAAGTGTTTATTAATAAAACACATTTAGATGACACTTTGAGAGTTTTACATATTTTGAAATACTCCCCCTTCACATGTGCTCATGCATTTTTGAAATAAAATGCACATGTTGGGTAGAGTTCGCACATTTTGAATTGATCGATTTTCAAAGAACATGACCTTTGCGAGACACGCTTACATCACTAGTTAGACTAGCTTGAAATTATTACCCGTCCCGGTCATATTCAATGATCATCTCTTGAATTGGTATATTCTACTCAGACAAGTCCTTCGCAAGACACGCGTACATCACTATTTAAACTAGCTTGAAATTATTACCCATCCCGGACAAGTCTTTTCGAGAACGGACATTTAGTTTCGTCAATTCGAGGGTTAAAATTGAGTCTGTTTGGTGAGCTTCCCTAAGATTCCATTCATGATCTTTGATCACATTTAATCACGTCTTCTCCCCCTTATACCTAATCTCCCCCTCAAAAATAGCACGTAGTGATATTTTAAAATGAAGTGATCAAATGTTTGTCCTTTGTGGAGAGGTAGACATTGTTGCATGAAGTTGGTTTTTGTGTCGTTGATTACGAGTTATGATCAGGTATAATCAGAAGTCTTCCTTTAGATGCGGGTTTCGTACTGATATGTACGAAAGCCATTCCTTGAAGTCCGGGTTTTGTACAGATGTGTACAAAAGCCATTTCTTGAAGAAATTTTGGAGGAGGATATGTACTCGCTCAAGCATATGTACATATCCGGATCATTGTTAAATGACATTTCTAGACACGTACAGACTATTGATTTATACGAGACATATCCGAATAAGAATATACAATTACCTATTTATTATTATTATATTATTATTATTATTATTATTATTATTATTATTATTATTATTATTATTATTATTATTATTATTATTATTATATTTATTTATTTTTATTTTTTTGTTTAGCTATACCTATATGTCTGTGTCTATATATTTACAGCAGAATAGTTTCAAGAAGATTTGAGAAGACCTTCTAACTCTTCGGGAGTTAGGCTCCGCATTCCAATTCGTCAAACCAAATTGTCGAATCTCTCTTTTGGAAGAGCTTTAGGGAATAGGTCGGCGAGTTGATATTCAGTCTTCACGAAGAATAGTTCCACAGTTCCTTCCTCTACGTGTTCCTTTATGAAGTGGTAGCGGACTCTAATATGCTTGGTCTTGGAATGTTGAACTGGATTGCATGAGATGGCTATGGCACTTTTCGAGTCGCAATATATAGGAATGCGGTCGAAAGAGTAGCCATAATCTGTGAGTTGTGTCCTCATCCATAGAACTTGGGCACAACACGCAGATAGAGACACATACTCGGCTTCTGCGGTTGATAGCGCCATACAGTCTTGTTTCTTTGATGACCAGCCTGCTAGCTTTTCTCCCAGAAATTGTGCTCGCTTGATGTACTTTTTGCTGTAACTTGGCAACCAGCATGGTCGGCATCTGAAAAGGCTGTTAGTGTAAACTCCGAATCCTTCGGATACCAAAGTCCCATGTTAATGGTTCTTCGTAGGTACCGAAAGACCCGTTTAACCTCTTGGAGGTGAAGTTCGGTAGGCCTTGCCTGAAGCCGTACTAATAAACAGACAGCAAAATGAATATCGGGTCGACTAGCAGTTAAGTACATTAGGGATCCAATCATGCTCCGATATTTCTTCGGATCGATGGGTTTCCCATATAAGCTGCACCTATTTTGGGTGAAGTGACCATTGGAGTACCAACAGAGTCACAATTTTCCATTCCATGTTTTTTCAAAATCTCAATTGTATATTTAGCCTGATTAATGAAAATACCACGATGGGATTGATGGATTTGATGTCCAAGGAAGAATTTTAATTCGCCCATCATAGACATTTCAAATTTACTTTTCATGAGATTTGCAAAAAGTTTTGAATGTTCTGGATTAGTGGACCCAAATATTATGTCGTCCACGTAAATCTGAACAATCAAAATGTCATTTTTAAACTTTTTGGTAAACAAGGTCGGGTCAATTGTTCCTTTGGCGAATTTATTAGAAAGTAGGAAAGATGATAATTCATCGTACCTCGCCCTTGGGGCTTGTTTCAAACCATAGATAGCCTTATTTAGCTTGTAGACGTAGTCCGGATGATCTTTGTCAATGAATCCATCTGGCTGACTCACGTACACCTCTTCTTTCAGAGTTCCGTTCAAGAAGGCTGTCTTAATATCCATCTGATAGACCGTGATGTTCTTGTGAGCCGCATAAGCTAAGAAAATCCACTGCCTCAACAAAATCTATTCCCTCTTCCTGATTATATCCTTTGGCCATGAGACGAGCTTTGTTGCGAATAACAGTCATTTCTTCATCCTTATTGTTCTTCCATAACCACTTTAGATCAATGACACGTTTGTCTATTGGTCTGGGCACTAAATCCCAAGTGTCATGTATCTGATATTGGAGAAGTTCTTCCTGCATCGCTTCTATCCATACATTGTCTGCCATTGCTTCCCGAATGTTCTTAGGCTCTTTTAGACTGACTGAGCAGACGTAGATGCATAAGTCACAATCGGTTGCGAGTTGTCTTCTCGTCTGTACTGGCCTTGAAGGTTCACTAATGACATGTTCTATTGGATGGTCTTTAGTCCACTGTAATGTAGAAGGGTACCTTGGATTTAACGAATGCGTGTTAGATGGTTCTTGTAACCTAGAAGACGATTCAGCAGATTCCGTTGCAAATGGATTATCAAATGGTTCTTCTTCTAACACAATATCATTTTGTTGTTGTTCTTCTTTTAATTGGTGTTGTTTGGTTTTGCTCATCAACTCTTGGTAAAAACAATCTCAATTACTGGAGTTACTTGAGTAGATGTTGATATTGACGTTGAGGGAGTTGGTGCGTCGGCTTCGATTGTGGTAGATACATCTTGTGGTGGTGGGTGGTTGATGTTGTTGAGCGGGTGCAACGGAACATTATTGTGATGCATTTTTTGAAGCTCCACCATAGTATTCATCAAACATAAACTCATAGAAATTATCCAATTCTTGATTTGTCAGTTTATCAGTATTAGTTGACTGAGCTCCTTGGGGTGCGAGTTCTGAACTGATATGTCCAGAAGTCTAAACGTTAGATGATTAGAAGCCATTGGGTTAAGCGCGGGTTCTAGAGCGAGTCTCTCAGAAGCCATTTGTGAAATTTCATCAAATTTCACATTCATAGTCTACATTATCCTTTTAGTCCTTCTATTATACACCCTGAATGCCCTCGAGTTTTCTGAATAACCAATGAAGATACCAATATCACCCTCAGCTTTCAGTTTCCACAGATCTTCTTGTCGTTCGTAGGAAAGCACAACGCGCCAAATGCATGAAGGTAAGAGATATCGGGTTTTCTGTTGTTCACTAACTCATATAGGGTTTCATTGAATCTTGGATGGATTAGGGATCGGTTTTGAGTAAAACAAGCAGTGGATACAGCATCAGCCCATAAAAATAAGGTGGACTGGAATAAATCAGCATTGTGCGAGCAGCTTCCACAAGAGTTCTATTTCTTCTTTCAACTACCCCATTCTGCTGTGGAGTTCTAACAGCTTATGTCTGGTGAGTAATTCCAGTTTCTTCAAAGTATGTTCTTAACTCCTATTCATAAATTCTGTGCCATTGTCAGTTCTTACAATCCTAACTGGAGCTTGAAGTAGAACTTGAATTCGCTTCAGAAAGGTGATGATGATTCCAGGTGCTTCGTCTTTTGATTTCAAAAACTTTACCCATGTATATCTTGAATAGTCATCGACAACCACAAGAATATACTTTTTCCCATTGATACTCTCAACTCTCATTGGGCCACATAAGTCCATGTGCAACAAATGTAACTTATCGACCGAACTTGGTACAGTTTTAGGTTTATAAGTTGCCCGTTTGCTTTTGCCTTGCTCACAGGATGGACATAGGTGTTCTTTGGTGTATTTGAATTTTGGGAGACCGGTGACGATGTTGTCTTTGGCAAGTTTGGATAAGGTATCGAAGTTGAGATGGGATAAACATCTGTGCCACAACCAAGACTTAGTTTCGTCAGCTCTTTTCATAAGATAAACTGGTGATGAAGAGGCCATTTGATTAATGTCGATAGCATAGAGATTAGTTCCACGATTTCCAGTTAAGAGATCATCTCCAATCAAATTCCTAATGAAACAAGTATTCCTTCTAAATGAAACCTCTAAATCTGCATCTCAAAACTGCCCGACTGAGAACAGATTGTGTCCCAATCCTTCGACATAGTAAACCCGAGTGATTAGAAAATTCCTGAACTGTAGATCTCCATAACCCAGAATAGCTGCTACGTGATCATTTCCAAACCGAACAGTTCCTATGAACTTCCATTCAAAGTTGATCAGCAGCTTCAGATTCCCGGTCATGTGCTTGGAGCAACCCGAGTCGACGATCCAAAGACAAATTTCAATGACCTGCAAAGAATAGATGGTTTTGTATATGGAAACCGTTTAACATTTGGTTCTAGAGGGTTAGAAGTAACAGGTGAATCACACTTAAAGATGGTTTCTATTTGTTCTTTTGAAGCAATATCTAATGTATCATCCTTAGGTGTAAACTTTCTACCCGTTGGTTTCCATGTGCAAAACTTACGATGGTCCTTAGGCAATAGGTTACTAGATGTGGACCTAGCTTTTGCTGCAATAAGTCTTTTGATATATCTAGTCTTAGCACTATTTCCTGAGGGCACATTTTTCTTAGCAGGCATCACATATCACAGATTTAGAAACAATATCATCACACACATTTTTTGTCAAAGATTTCTTTTCATTAAACAAACTGGTTCATTACATGCACTAGAAATATTGTCTTTAACATTACATCCAGATGACATATGTTTCTTATTCGAAAGCGATAAAATCCTAGGGTGTTCTTATACTTCTTCCGTTTTATTCTTGTTTTCACTCTTAGATGCAGGCGAGACTCTATTCCTTGTATTGCTCCTAGGCTTTGGTTTGCTGCTCTTAGAGTTACTTTCTACTCCTGTAGAAGGTAAGGCACACGCATTAGGATTTGTCTTGTTGTCCTTTGAATCAGTTTTAGCATTCCTAGTCTATTTTGGATTATCTTTCACTTTTGTCTATCGCCCTATATGATTGAGAAGTAGAGGTAGACGCAGTAGTGGTACTAATCCTATAAAGTTCAAGTGCTATCACGTTTGGTGTTTGGACAACTACTTTCTCTTTTCCTTTTTCATTGGGCAAGGGTGATGGAGCACATTGAGAAATAGACACTTTTGGCTTAGCTTTTATTTCTTCACCCTTCCCTTTTTGACTCTCAAGCTGAGACTTCAAAAGATCAATTTTTTTTTGCATTTCTTTGTAAGAATGTTCATACGACAGTTTGTCATACTTGCATTCTTCCTTTTTCCGATCCAGTTGTTTAAAATATGTTACATTTTCTTTTTCAAGCTTAGCAAGTGCATTTTCATATTTTAAGACAATTTGAGAAGTCTCAGCTCAAAGAGTTTCATCATCCTCTACAGAATATGTTTGGTAAATTATAGACATAATATCAGTTGACATAGCTACTTCGAAGAGAGTGTCGTTGTGTCTTTCCAAAACTTTTATGTGTTCAATGTTTTCATTAGCTTTCTTCACCAAGGATTTGTGGTCCTTGACAAAGTCGGCTGTTTCATTCAAAAAAGTTCTTTCAACATTCAGAACTACCGCATAAATTGAAGATAGTGGAGGAATTATGTCTTTTTCAAGCATCTTTTTCTGTTCTGTTTGAAAACTTTGAAACCAATCATTTTGATTACTGTTTGTTTTGGATGTCACAGTCAATTGAAGTGTTTCAACTCTCCTTTTAAGATCAGCCAAATATTATCTAGCTTCACTTGTGTTACAAGTGTTCTTAGAGAATATTTGTTCAATTTTAGAAAGATGTTTCAAAACAACTTTTCTTTTTGCGACACCCACTGGTTTTTTGAAAAACAATGGTGACTCTTTTTGAACTTCAAGAACTCCAGAAATTGTATTTAGCTTATTGTAATCAATTGGTCTGATATCTGGGTTCTTTTTGCTCATTTTAACATGACTCTCTTCGGCAAGCTCTATCGTTTCATAAGAATCATGAATCTCGGGAGGATCATGTTTATCATTAAGCATCGTACCATTATATAACACATTCTGTTCTTGCTGAGATTTCTTGAGATAAGAAGGGTTTTCACAACCGATAGCCATTTTCTTCATTGTGTGTAAAATCAGGTTTGATCATTAATTAGCAAGTTAATCGTTTGTGTAGAATGACCCGTTTTTACAAGCAGCTCTTCCAACTTTTTAATGATTTCCTGATGGTCAAGAATTTCATCAAGAAGTTCATTTTCACGTTTTGAAAACCTAGCATGCAACTCTTTCTTTTCTTTTTCAAGATTAGAGCAAGTTGCTTTTTGTTTAGAAAGTTGGTTGGTTAATTCAGAAATTTCCTTGTTTAGGGATTTTATTTGCATGTTCAACTTAGCATCGAGAGTGTCATATTTGATTTGCAAATATTTCTCCCTTAACATAGAATCTCTATAACCAGTTTCAAGTTCTGACTGTCGTTTGTTATTAAATTCAAAAGCTTGCTCATTCACCTTATATCTCTCAAGCTCAGCGGTCAATTTCTCATTAGCGGCCTTAACATCGCTATTGATCTTTTTGACCTTTTCAAATTTAAATACTACAGTTATTCAATAATGATTCAAATAAAGCATGTGTTTCCTCTTCATTTTCAGTATGCTGTGACTCGAAGTTTCCATTAGGATCCATATCTGGAGTAGCCAAATTAGTATTACTACAACTTGGGGAGTCCATATATGTATCATAAGTGAGATTAGGAGTCGCAGGATGCTGTTCTTGTTGAGGTGACATATCAAACATTTCATTATTGTGACATGTAGCATATGGTGGTACCTCAGATATTCCATTGATATCATAAGCAGGAGGTGCATCAGAATCCGTATCATATTTAACCTCCTGAAGATTGGCCATGAAGATGCAGTTGGCATCGATATCTTCTAGTTCTTCCATTTCATCCATTAGTGCCATGAAATCATGTTCCTCAGCATTCAACTGAAACCCTGCCTTTTGCTTCTGTGCCAGGAGCACTGCTTTCTGAAGATACTCAAGATCTTGCTTTTTCGGCTTAGTGGGACAGTTTCTTGCCATGTGACGAGTACCCTGATAGTTAAAACACTTTATCAAATTCCCTTGATTCGTATTCCCAGCATTCCCAGCAACTTGAGCAGCAACATTCCCATACTGATTACCCATATTCTGACCCTTCTATTTCCAGCAACTTGACCCAACTGATTCTTATTACCCATATACTGACCCATCTGATTGCCTGCATACTGCCCTTGATTACCCATCTGAACCCGGTTGCATATCCTTGCTGATTCCCATAAACTCCATCCATTTGTCCTTGATGACCTATGTTGAAACTCGGCTGTGCAATCTGCCTGTTGCGAGTGTTCGAAGAAATCCTTTGGTTGTTGTTAGTGGGTGTGGAATAGCAACCTTGTAATGCTTTTGACATTAAAGCAAATGCATGTGTCATGGCAGCAATAGCTTCATCTGGTTCATTGACTTCAGGTTCTTGGAATTATGGGTATTGTTGTTGTGGAATGACTTGTTGTTCTTGTGGGTAGAATGGTTGTTGTGGAATGTATTGTTGTTGCATGATGTTCTGAGTGGGAGTTGGTGATGATGGTTGTGTAATCACTGTTGTTGGTGTTGGTGCTTGAGCAATCAATGCTAAAGGATCATGTTGTTTGGCTAGCTTCTCTTTCCTAACTTCATTTGCCTCTTTCTGGTTTTGCTTCAGAAAATCATACAGTTGATCATAGTTCACCTCATGAAGATTCTTTGTTTGGTTAATGATTGTGACATATCATCCCCATTCCTCTGGAAGGTTGTTGATGAACTTGATGTTTTGAACAATTTGCCTTGGAGCCAACTTGTTCCTGATGAGTTCATTCATGAGAGTGCAAAACCTTGTGTAGTAGGATTCAATTGGTTCAGCCGGGGTGGATGTAAACTTCTCCCATTCAGTTAGAAGCTTGTTTTCAATGTCTTGTTGTCCAATTTCCGTACCATGACAAAGCCTTCGAACTCTTTCCCACATATCATAAGCAGTTCCACAACTATTGACAACATAAAATATTTCCTGTGGTAAACCGAGTTGAATTAAGTGCATGGCTAAGTCATCAGCTTCAATTTGTTTCCAATCATCTGCTGTGTATTCCTCTTCCTTTTGATCACGAAAGGATGGTGGAACGGGAGGTACTGAATTTGGATTACCCGGTTCTTGAACCTGACGAGGATTGAATGGACCATTTTGGATGGTGTTAATCAAGAGTTTGCCTTGTCCATTAGGTTTTGTTTTCAAATATCGAAGCATACGGCTTGTCCATGGAAGATAACTGCCTTTCTCAAGCATTGGAGGACGGTTTTCTGCACCGGCTGCGTGAATATCTTGTTGAGTAGTCATTGTTGATGTTGTTGTATGATAAGGTTGATTGATTCAGGATCATTGCAAAGAAATAGGTGTTGTGATTGTTGAAGGTTAAACTTTGATGTTGTTGTGAAGCCTTGGTTTGTTGTTGATGATCGGTGAAGTTACAATTTAGATAAACGAAACAAATTAAATAAAGTTACTAAATTTGACTAGACTATAATTTAGACAAAATCAAAAGTTTACAATTTCGACAAAAGTTATGTAAATTACAATTTAGATAAAATGACAATTTCTATGGAAATTTCAATTTGACCAAAATTTATACAAATTATGGCAAAATTTCAATTTAGATAGAAATATATCTAATTTATATAAATTGATAATTTATATAAAAAATCTAACACTCTTATACAAGAGGGTAGATATGCGATTGTCGAAGTATTTTACACACTTATACAAGCGCAAAAATACCGAGTTCACTTTTGGTGTTGTTGAAATCACGTTCGAATAAATTTATAAAAGTTATTTAACTTGGAAAACATTTAAGTAAAGTGCGAGGGCTGAAACTGCCAAATCTGAAAGTTACACAAAGCTGCTGAAAAAGCGAGGGACCAAAACTGTTAAATTCAGAAAGTTGTCTTTTGTCCAAGATCAATTGCGATAGCCTGTCCGAGAAGAGATTGCGATAAAGATATCGGATGAAACTGGCATCTCTAAATTGCGATAAAGAGTTAAACCACAATTGCGATAAAGCAGAATTTCTGATTTGCGATAGGACCCCAGATTTTCAATTGCGATAAGATCCTCAGTTTTGGTTTGCGATAGAAGTCCGCACTCTGATTTGCGATAAAACTCCTTTGACTGAATTGCGATAGAACCTGAGTTGTGATTTGCGATAAAAGCTTGCTTCCTGAATTGCGATAAATAGTAGAATCCCAATTGCGAAAAACCCTTAAGTATCGCAAATTGAATTCCGATAAACCCATTTTTGTCGCAAACCTTTACAAGGTTCGAAACTTTTTCACGATGACGAGTAGCTTAGTTTAACACTTTTATTATACAAGAAACGTGATAAACTCAATCCTTGGCAGTGTAGAATCGAACGAGGGACTTTGTAGCACTTTTCACTATCAAAACTAACAACAACCACGTCGAACCCAAGAAGTTTACAAAGTTTTCTTTCAAAAACAGTCGAATAACCTCAAAAGCTATAAGCTTTTAATCAAAATTTCACAAAAAACCACAAAAGCTTAAGGCTTTTTACTTGCTACGCACGATAAACTTAAAAGCTACAAACTTTTTCTATAAAACTCATGTAAATATCAAAAAGCTACAACTTTGGCCTTGAAAAACCCACGTTAAACTTCAAAAACAAACACAACTAACACCTAAATCCTTGTGAGGCGAATGATACCACTTGTTATCCCTTATACGAATCACTACAACCTTAAAACAAACTAAAGCTATATTAAACTACTAACTACTCAACGTGACACTCTAAATAATATGAAGAATATAGAATAGATGAGAAGATGATACGTGTGTATGAAATGAAAATACTAGTCGAATGTTTGTATTACCATAAGAGAACAAATATAAACAAAACACACACACACACACTCACACCTATACTAGACTTAGAGGCACACACGAAATGGTGTGAGAGTGTGGTATTTATAGTGAAATAAGAAGCCTTTGTTGCCCTAAAAGGCTTTTGGTTGGACCTTGGTGGGCTTGTGTTGGACTTGGGCTTTTGTATATTACTTGAGCTTTTCTAAACAAAGTCCAACACAAACCCTTTACATATTACACTTAATCTACACGACACACTATTTTCTAACTATAACAAATGACCATCACTTTCTAAAAAATATAAAAGCTAACATAACTATAAGAAGGGCATTACGAATTGTAAATCCAAAGTTCACCATCAATATAGGAAAAATAGCCCTTCATTTATCTATTATTATGAAAAGTCAAGGTCAACAATAACTGACATCCATCGTTGTTATGCAAACACTAGAAAGATAGAACGTATAAAAAAAGTGATAGACTAATATGAAGTGCATTTTACTTCTGTATTCAATGTCCTTACTCCTTGCGCTTATCTAGACAACTATGTGGTCGTAATATGCATATATATAAGGTCATTTTATCCATCATTGTTATGCAAAGACTAGAAAGATATAATGTATACAAAAAGTGTTAGACTAATATGTGGTGCATTTTACTTATGTATTCAATGCCTTTACCCCTTACTATTATCTAGA
Source organism: Artemisia tridentata subsp. tridentata (assembly GCA_021014915.2). Classification (NCBI taxonomy): domain Eukaryota; kingdom Viridiplantae; phylum Streptophyta; class Magnoliopsida; order Asterales; family Asteraceae; genus Artemisia; species Artemisia tridentata. Next base: position 6,947,823 of record CP139508.1, read on the forward strand.
GTATTATGTGGTCGTAATATGCATATATATAAGGTCCTTTTATCCATCATTGTTATGCAAAGACTAGAAAGATAGAATGTGTAGAGACCAAGATTCATATATTTCGTGGTTCGGGAGGCCTTGGTTGGCTGTGAAAGATGAAGGTGTTCATCTTTCTAGAGAGAGAGTAGTGAGAGGGTGGAGAGAATATGTCAAATGTTTATCTTTATTGAAAGTAAACAAGTGAATGGTACAATAATCCCACACACCCACATGGAGAGTCATGTGGGTATATATAGGCCCTTTTACATCACTAGTTTGCCTATTACACATAAGTAGTCCCTGTGTGAGCTACTTAATACAAACCTAGTCCAATTCACGTGAGTGACGACATCTTTATAAAAAAGCGAGTCTAACAATCTCCCTCCAAGATGTCGTCACAAGTGAATGGTTACAATGAGACCTATAACAATACAAAGTAAATTGCAATAATAAACTTTTCCATAAGTGCAGAGTCTCTGTAGTCTAGATCCTGAGACAGAGTTGAAGTTCTCTCTATTCCGAAAGATCGCAGCCTCGATCTTTGGTGCTGAAGGCACACATCCTTGTAGCTCTGAACTTCAACTGTAATGTACTAGTTAGGTTATTACTCCCTCCTAACTAGTGAGCCCTTTATTCTTTTCTGCTCCCTCCTGAATCGACAACTTTCTTTAGCCTTTAAGCACGCAGCGGAGACTGTAGCGCAATGGCTGTCGATCGGGAGCATTAACATATCTCACAAAGTAATTGCATCAAAGTAGGTAATAAGCCGTACTTCTCTCTCCATATCCTTCTCCCTCCTAAGGGCGTACTTCTCCCTCCTGATGATTGCGAGTCATCGGAATCATCATATAATAATGTACATGGCTTGGAGTACCTTGATCTTGAAGCAATACTAAATCCATGATAGCACGTCGACAACCCGTCGAGGCTTAATTATTGTGAGAATATGTTAAAAAATACTCTCAATACGTCTCTCAAACCAACCGTAAAATTCACCGGCTTCTAATAAATTACCACATGTGGAGATAACCCGATATGACCAACTTGAACAAGAAGTAAACACCTCCCCTCAAATGTGACTTAATCTTGTACGATAATGTGACTAAGAACCTATACTGAGCACTACAACGTAACTCTTTAAAGCATAGGTCGTTTCATATACCCATCCATCCTTCCTTAATAGTATATGAACATCTCTTGAACTATCCACATCTTTGTGTGTCACTGAGTACTCCATCTCAGTTTTGATAGTTAACTAGGTCTTCGTCCATCCTCCCCTTGACCTATGAACACTAGATAATCCAAGACTTAATCACTACACCCATGAGAGCCCAAACAAGTATCTCAAAAACTCATGCATCCAACCAACCTCTAGACTTTGAGATAAATAAGTACACATGCACGAAAAATGTCACTTCAAAATCAAATCAATAATACCATTCTTCTCCCGTAGTCATTCTGCTTAACCATATTAGCCGTGAATGATGTATCCCCGTGATTGTTGCGATGGTAACCCTATATCCCTCGTCCTTTATTTATTTTTTATTTTTTTATTTTTTATTTTTTTTACATTATTAGAAATACACAAGGAAATGCCGTTACAAGAAGGCTAGAAAAATTTGAGTATAACAGATTTTGACGTCAATTTTTACCTAAAAAATTCGAATTTTGACCAAAAAATTTGAATTTTCGGCCAAAATTTTCACTATTATACCAAAATTTGAATCTCGCGTAAAAATCGAACGTTTAATCACCTGAAAAAATTAAATTTATTTTTTTATTTTTTATTTTTTTATTTATTTATTTTTTTTTTTTTTTGAGGAAGGGATACTAAATTGAAGGGTATGAAAATGGAAAGGTTATAATCGGACATATTTCTCAATTTCAAAAGAACTGAATCGCGATAACATCCCAAACGAGATAACATCCCAAATGCGATAACCCCAACTGCGATAACCCCAACTGCGATAACCCCAAATGCGATAACCCCAACTGCGATAAATCCAACTGAGATAACCCCAACTGCGATAACCCCAACTGCGATAACCGAACTGCGATAAATCCCATTCGCGATAAATCTCAAGTGCGATAACAGCCCAAATGCGATAGAGCTCAAATGCGATAGAGCTCAAACGCGATAAAGCTCAAACGCGATAAGCTCAAATGCGATAATCTCAAATGCGATAGAGGCGTTGACTTTTATCGCATTTCGTCCAGAAATTGAGTCCAATAATTGAGGTCCGCTGTTCACTTTCCGACTATTTTCCGACCATCTTTTTCTGCCCAGATCTGACCATAAAACCCATTTTGAGTATAAAACTCAACCGTATATCCATCAGATCTACCACATATCACGGATTAAAGGACAAAACAATCTCAACCAAAACATAAATATAGAACTGTGAGCAGATCTAAGCTCGTATGAACCATGGATTTGAGATGTTTTTGACCATCAAGGATACATAAGACCAGTAATAAGCCCGTTTTTATCATATGAAACGGAAATAAATTCCGATGACCGGAAAAACGAATTTTCCGATGACTAAAATGAAGATAAAAACAGCCTAAAACTTTAAATCGAACCACAAAAATCAGTAAACTCACCAAGAATCTCCCAGGTTTGCTCTGATACCAATCGAACCACAAAAATCAGTAAATTCACGTGAGTGACGACACCTTTATAAAAAAGCGAGTCTAACAGAATGCATACAAAAAGTGATAGACTAATATGAAGTGCATTTTACTTCAGTAGTCAATGCCCTTACTCCTTACTCTTATCTAGAGTAATACGCATATATATATGGTCCTTTTATTCAATGATGTGTAGGGTCATATGTGGCTATGAATATGTTTGGCGAAATGAGTTGGAGGAGGAGCTAAGACCGGAGTTGTAAGTGCAGCTTATATTATAAGTTGAAAGTTGAAGTTTATATTTTTGTAAAGCTGTTTAGCGAATTAATTGGTGTTGAAGTTTATTATTTTAAAATCAAATCAACATACGTCAAATTAAATCCACATACATTTCAATATTTTGCGTGTTAATCCGTTATATTTTGATATTTAAGTAATTTTCACTAACTATAAGCCTTGCAAATTTTTAAAAGCTCGTTTCAATTGGTTTGGCTTATTGAGCCTTATAACTTGTTGAGCCTTACAACTTAAATAAAGAAGCTAACCATGAATTCTAGACGTGATTTTTCGAAGATCTTTAGTAAGTTCAACCAAATTATAAACTTTATTGCCCATTGCTAATATGCCCCCACAATTCTCTAGATGATATTGTAACAAAAATATTTGCCAAGACATCAACAAAAGTATTTATGTATAATTATATATAATTCAACAACATAAAATGGGAAAATGTCACAAAAACCATTACAAAATAAAATTTGTCAATAAATCCACTCAATATTTTGGAACCACCAAAAAAAACCTTTTGACTAGTTGGACCCTTACGTGTTACAGGTCACTAATTATCAAGTTATGAATTTAGCTATGACCCAAACACACAAGAAAAAAAAGATGAATTAAAGGTTTAAAATCATGATTTTTGATGTGTCTCTGCAATTTATTACATATATCATATCAATCTTTTTCTATTTATGCAATCAATGTTAACATTAAACCATTTGCGTGTTATGAGTCCCTATTAGAGTAATCGTAACAATTAATCCGCAATAAACAAAAAAAAATAATAAAGTTATCATGATAGCAAAGGAGGAATAAGTTTGACCAATGTTGGTTAAAAGTCATCATCTTTATAACCTTTTGCATTATTTTAAAAACCTGTTTTTTATCGACACGACTAGTCGCTCGTTGAACCATCGTGTGGAACCCGTTTTATGCACACAAAAAAAATTATATATTTTGAACATGGAAATTCAATTCCTACAGCTCCAAAAAGCTTTTAACCCTAACCAAACAACCCGTAATGAGCTCCAAAAACACCCCTAAACATATTTACCCAAACAACCCTAAGAAAGCTCCAAATAGCTTTAAAACATTAGAAATTCAATACCAAACCCATACTTTCCAACAGAACTAAATGTCCCAAACTTTAAAAAAAAAAAAAAAAAAAAAAAAAAAAAAGGTATGACCCAGGTCAACAGAAGAACCGCTCATTCATAAACAAGCAAACAACAATCATATCCAGACGTGTTCCCGGTTCAACCGATGTTATAAAACATTGCCCTCTTAAACAAAGACAAAACTAATTCAATGGTTTAGAATGTTTCATCCATGAGCTTATATAAGTTTATTAGTATATCATATGTAACAAGATAGGTACCAACAATCCCTAAAGTGGCCACACAATACACCTAAAATGAAGGGCTTTACGCGGTTTAAGTCTAATTCACGTTGAAACTTGTTTGGTTTAGTGTGAGGTAATCTGCACACACATATACTCTAGATTTTCACATAGTTACTTTAGATTTACGCATAACAAGATACAAAGGAGAATAAGCACAACGTAACACATATACAAAGCATAAAATGTTACGTACAAATCAAAACTAACTTTGTGCAAATTACGTTTGTTGTTTTAAGGTAGAGACCATTAATCCATAATAGTATCTATAAGAAGGGCATTTCGAATTGTAAATCAAAAGTTTAACATTAGTATCTATAGGAAAATAGCCTCTAATTAATTTATTATTATGAAAAGTCCAGGTCAATAATAACTCACATCCATCATTGTCATGCAAAGACTAGAAAGATAGAACGTATAAAAAAGGTAATAAACTAATATGGAGTGCATTTTACTTCAGGAGTCAATGTCCTTAGCAAAACGACTCTTATCTAGAGTGTTAATGTATTATGTGGCTCTAATATGCATATATAAGGTCCTTTTAGTCAATGATGGGTCGTATGTGGCTATGAGTTTTTTTATTTCTAATGTGCGTGAGTTTGCCAAGTTTTATACTTGTGTCTAAATAAAATGATGAAACGAACTATATTTGGACATGTAGTTAAAATGAATCAAGAAACAAAGACTATTGGTATAGTTTAAAGCCTTGAGGAGCATTAAACTTGAAGCCAATGAAGCAAAGAGTACAAGTTGTTGAAACATCAACCATTTGTACTTAATGTATAACAGTGGATACAAGTGGTAGAAGCAAAAACGTGGGGTGACTAATAAGGGACCGTGTCTATGGGGTTTCTATGTGCAAAATTTTCCACATATCAATCAATATCAGAGTTTTATTCCGTTTTATGTGTGAATTGGTCGACCTTGGAGTTAGATTCTTCATTCATACATCGTTAATATCATAGTTTTTTTCCGTTTTAGCAAAATTTTCCACATATCAATCATGCTTGGAATTGTCTCCTCCATGTTCCTTATTATTAGCATGAAAGTGTGAACACACGTAATTGTTAGCGGGTCATTTCTTAACGAACGTGTCTATGGGGTTTTTATGTATAGGCAAAATTTTCCACATATCAATCAATATCAGAGTTTTATTCCGTTTTATGTGGTCAATTCAAGTTTATATAGACAAAAGTGCCAGCATCAAAATCACCTATCTAACAATATATCTTTATCACATGTGTGAATTGGTCGACCTTGGAGTTAGAGTCTTCATTCATACATCGTTAATAACTGCATGTCCCTTTTTTCTATGCCTACTTACTTCAGCAGGCGTCGTCTCGCTTCTAAAAGGTTTGATATTCGCCTCGCTTGTTATCACTAGACCACAACATGAATGACTAGATTATCAATTAAACCAATCTCAATTTAATAGTCCCAAATTAATAGTCCACGTTTCTTTTTGAGATTTTCTCAATTTAATTGTACACTGCTAAAATTAGATAAGGAAGTTTGATCGAGTTTACAAACTTTATAGAAAACTATAATTAATTAGATAATTGTAAAACTGTTATTCTACAAAAATTAAGAGAGAGAAAGCAATAATAATTATGTTCTTCTTAAACTGTGCGTTTTTTATTGGAAGACATTAATTTTGGGAAGGAGAGAGTATAAAACAGTTTATAAGCAAACACAATATTAACTTTTCAATCGTGTAAATCTTATTTGATGAAATCAAAGAATTACAAAGTGTTATACGAAAATAACAATTAATTGAATGATAATATAAACGCCCTCTGATGAAGCAAACTTATACACATAATAAGTGTGCAAGTGAACTTTTAAGGTCGTTGATAGGATCAGGACCAACTGTGAGTTCAAACGAGAGTAAATACACTTCTTAAATGCGAGTAATAAATATAGAAGTGATAATCATTTACTCCGACCAACATTTTCTTAAAAGTTAGCATTATGCATCAATGAAAATAAATTTGGGGAGAATGGGTTGTATACTGATATGTTTTGGGTTAAACAGCAATTTCAAGTACTATTAAACAAAACTATGGCAAACATAAACTTGTGAAATAATTATTATATACAGTTATATGCCCGGATTTCAATCATCGTTCACCCGTAGTTTTGTTGTTAACGCATTATTTATGAGGGATAGTATGATAGCTAGGCATCGGTGTAATCAATTGTTAGTGGGTCATTTCTTAGCGACCGTGTCTATGGGGTTTCTATGTATAGGTAAAAATTTCCACATACCAATCAATATCAGAGTTTTATTCCGTTTTATGTGCTCAACTCAAGTTTATATAGACAGCATTAAAATCAACTATCTTTATCACATGTGTAAATTGGTCAACCTTGGAGTTAGAATCTTCATTCATAATCGTTAATAAATGTATGTCCCTTTTATCTATGCCAGCTAACTTCAGCAGACAGTCGTCTCGCTTCTAGAAGGTTTGATATTCGCATCGCTTGTTATCACAAATCATTGCACAAAGTAAATTACAACATCATTGACTAGTTATCAATTAAACCAATCTCTGTGGCCAGCAATTCAGGGAACATATTAAAGGTAATCACAGCACAGACAATACATATCTGTAGTATTTCATGAGTAAAGTCACATAAATACACATAAAACAGGGACATATACACAAATAGAGACATAAGAACATCATAAACCAGAGGAAAACTTAATCAAATTCACTTGAAAACCGGTAGCATACAATATAGTAAAAAAGGTAAAACCCAATACCAAACAAGACAAGTACGGGACTAAACGGGTACTGGCTGACCTTATTAAGCTAACAAGAGCTGCTTTGCAATATTGATGTTGCTTTAATTTTAGATAAAAGTGATGGTCATTCAATTAAGTTAGAACTTTGTATAATTTGGGCTTGTGTTAGAATTAGTAACATTTGTAAAAGACCAATCCAATGGTCTCAACCCCAAAGCCCACACAAAAGCCTTTATGGCAAATGTCTTGTATTATAAAATGCACCACAACACCTCATTTAGAAGGTGGTTCACAGTGTGTGTGTTGTGTGTTTAATAGAAAAAGCTTAAACTTCTCTCTATCTCTTATATACCATACGATCCAACATATACATCTTGTCCCATCATCTCTTGTGTTTAATGCCATATATATGTGTGATAAAGAGTGATTACGAGCTACAACAAGTGGTATCAACAGCCATACAACGAGGTAGGATGCTTTTGTGTTCGGTTTGTGCTTACAAGAAACCATCAGCCACGTTTTTTACATCTTAAAAACGTGACATCGTGGGTGTTTTTTCTGGGAATCGAATAGCAAAAAAAAAAAAAAAAAAAAAATCATGAGTAAGGTTGCGTTTGTTAATATGTTCTTGACTTGGCTTATGTTTCTGTGATTCTCATTCGTATATATTGGATAAAAAGTTGCACTTTTATTAGTGTTCTAAGCTTTTAGATCGAATCAAATAAAGGAAGAATTATTTGACGTGTTTTTGGAATATCTTGGATATTATTGGTCCAAGTTGGTGAAAGTTGTCAGGAAAGTTGGCTAGTTGGTGAAACGTTTTCAGTGAATATCTTTCAAGATAAGGCAAAAATTGGGCAAGTGACACAAAAAGTCAAAAAGTTAGTGAAAAGCTGAAAAGTTTCGGAATTGGGATGAGCTTCGCAATTCCAGCAGTATCTCGCAATTGATACATTTCTTCGAAATTGGAACTTTGTCTCGGAATTGCTACATTTCTTCGGAATTCCTACTGCTCTCGCAATTGCTGCTGGTCTTGCATTTCAAATGCTTTCGCAATTCAAGCTGTCTTCGCAATTGCTGCTGGTCTCGCATTTCAACTGCTTTCGCAATTCCTACTGCTCTCGCAATTGCTGCTGCTCTCGCAATTCCAACTGCTCTCGCAATTCCATCTAATTTCGCAATTAGTGCTGGTCTCGCAATTGAAATTTTTTCTCGCAATTGGTGCAGTTTTCAGAGTTGGCAATTTCAGTCCTTGTCTTTTCAGCAGCCTTTGAGATCTTTCGGATTTGTCACTTCTGGCCCTCGTAATTGTGATTAATCGACTTCAGAGTTAAATAACCTATAAGGATTTGATTCGAACGTAATTTTGTCAACTCAAAAGTGAACTCGGTATTTTAACTCTTCTATAAGAGTATAAAATACTTCGACAAACGGATATCTACCCTCTTGTATAAGAGTGTTAGATTTTATATAAATTACCAATTTATATAAATTGGATATATTTCTATCTAAATTGACATTTTTCCATAATTTATATAAATTTTGGTCAAAATAGAAATTTCTATAGAAATTATCATTTTATCTAAATTGTAATTTACATAACCTTTGTCAAATTTGTAAACTTTTGACTTTGTCTTAATTATACTCTAATCAAATTTTGTAACTTTATTTAAATTTGTTTCGTTTATCTTAACTGCAACTTCAACCATCATCAACAACACAACAAGGCCTCACAACAACAATCCAAACATAACCTTCAACAACCTCAACTCCTATTTCGTTGCAACGATCCTGAATCAACTTTGTCACACATCACAAGAAAATGGAATCGAGTTCTCAAGAGGGACAAATGTCTCCAGTTATGCAAAACCTTATCCGTTCGAAGGAACGATGTCTCATACACCTTAAAGCAATCAAAAGTCTATGTGATAGACTCACAAATGCAAAAGTATCAATAGTGGATTCATATGCATTTGATCGAATGTTTGCTAGACTCATCGAACCTGAAATGGATTATCGCACATTCAGAGAGAAACTATTGCATAACATATCTCGAATGGAGCACCAAATCGAACGAGGATATGAGTGCACTGAAACATATCAAGCACTCAAGACGCACTTTAAATGTTTTTTCGACTTAGATTTCAGAGTGGTCGAAAAACATCCGGGTTATGATTCAAATAGCGAAACATGGAGTGAATGCGTCACAAGAGACCTGAAAGCTGAAACGTTTAGAGATCAGTTGCTTTGGAGAATAGACTTGCCGAAATTGCAGCTTAATCAAAGATCACTTCATCTGAGAGAGATGCGGGAAGAGAAGCAAGTGATTGAACGAGAAAGAATTGAAATGGAGAAGCAGAAACGGGAAAGAGAACAAATAGAGAAATGCTATTAAAGGAAACAGTGGTGAATGAGAAAGAGACAAACAAGGTTGAAGAAAAAGTCAATGAGGGTATAACATCTGATGGTAGCTTGGTTTTAACGGGAAGTGACACATCGTCAGAACAGCAGGTTGAAGGCAGTACTCCATGATACGATTCGGATGCTGAGGGTACACACAGGAATGAAGCTGTCTGGGATACTGAAGCTGACCATATCAGACCTTCATCTGACTCGGAAATATTGGCAATGGTACAACATTCACACGATAATGATAATGTTGTTTTGTTTGATAATGTGTTTGCTCATGACAAGACACATCCTGCGCATCCTGAGTCCATCAGTGACACATATGTGGTGAATCGGTTTGATAGTAATATCACTCCCACAACTCCAGATATGGATCCTAATGGAGGTGAGCCTGCCCAGGATGGATCTTCTCATGATCAAGATCATGCCTTATTTGCTTCTTTAATCAATAATTTCAAACATGAACTTGAAAAGTGCAAAGAGGACAATCGCAAAACTAAGCAAACATACATCTTATTGTCCAAAGAACTTGAAAAAAATAACTAAAAGCAAAGACATTGAAATCTCAAACCTTAAATCTCAAGCTCGGAAATTAAATGAAGAAGTTCTCACACCAATCTTAAAACGAAATAAAGAACTTCAAGTTGAGTGTAGCGAAGCCCTGTCACGTGAAAAACTTTCCATTAAAAAATTGGATACAAATATGGGCCCCGCTAACACAAGGATCCAAGAGCTTTTAAAAGAGAACGTTGAATTAAAAATGATATACTCAATGCTTCAGGAAACCACTTCAAATATTAAGATTGTTAATACAAAACTTGAGAATGAAAATCAACAGCTTTTGAAACAAGCAAACAATCTTGAAACAAAGCTTCGAACAACAGAACAAAGTGCTCAAACTCTTCAAATGATGCTTCCTAAAGATAAGAATGTTCATCAAGGAAAATCCGGAATTGGCTTTGAAAATAACTTGCAAAATGAACAACCATGTTTTCTAAACAAAATGGATGTTCTGTTCATTTCAGAAGATGAAGATAAAATCGAAAAAGAAAAACGCTTAAAAGTCAAATGAACAAAAAGCCCATTCTCGTACCAAGGCTTTGTGTATGGTTGTACACAATTGTCAGAAATACCAAAAGCACCTTTAAAAAGAAAAGACACAAATGTGAAA